>CAAKMY010036167.1:0-12597 GCA_901111285.1 Corrigiola litoralis
GTGGGATGGTGGAAGGGGGTTGGTTGTCAGGGAGGATGGGGGTTGGTTATGTTGTACTACGTATTAGTTAGTCAGTATATTATACTAGTAGTCAACCATATATACCGCATAAATACAAATTTGTATCCCATATTTTTGGACTTTAGTGCCGCTCGATTCTCTATTTTCCCAGAGCAGCGAGCGGTCTATCATTTCTCCCATTCTCACAACCAACATGCCCATGAGGCCATGAGTCCATGACCAGTACGCAGGAGCAGCATCCAGAGCTTTTACATGCATGACATAGTTTGACAATAAATACTTTTCTACTCCTACGTCCTACCAAAAAAAAATACTAAAAATTTCATGTAGAAAAAAATAATGTTCAACCTTTTTAGTGAAATGTCATATTAAAATTTTTGACTAAAAGTTTGCTAAGTTTCTCTAAAAAGACGTTTAAATTTCTTTCTTTTATAAAATTGTTGTAAATCTTTGACGATTGCTAACGAGTAACCACCATTCATTCAGCTAATCCCAAATTAGTATGGGATATAAGACTATGTGGCGTTGTTGTAGTATGTTCTAACCTTTCTTGGTTAAAAAATTGTCACACAAACAAAAGCCAAATTATTTAAAATACGATCTTCTTTTTAAACTTAAACATAAATCTACTCACAAATTGAGCTTTAATAATCACAAACTATGCACCCGAAATGATACTAACCCTAATGCCGATGGGGATACTCTTAATAACAAAAAAAAAAATCACAAACTACTACAGCAAATGATTAACACTCAACAGTCAACACTAAACCAAGTCAGATGTCAGTACATAAAAAATGAACAGTAATGAGAAGAGCATGGCCCATTAATCCCATTAAATCAGGCATCCCAGCCCATCAACTCTAAATAAAAGGCATGCAAAATTTTAGCAGACCTAACTTGGCTCAGTCCAAATAACCAACTAGAGAAAAACCCTTACAAACATAAACCCTACATAAGAACCACAAAAATTTGCCTCTATAAAACCTCCTCTCAAAACCCTACTCACTTCGTATCTCAACTTCTGTTGCTTTGCTGCTCCCAGCCTCTTTTCTTCATCTTTATATTGTTCGTTTGTGTTCCTTCTAATTACATTAAAATTTTATTTTCTAGTCATATGTCTATTCAAGTATGTGAAAAGAAGTGGAGTCCATCTTGGCAAAACTGGTGAGCCCCTCTAAAGGGCAGTGACTTGTTTTGAATGCTAATGGACTTATATTAAACCACTTCAACTCTTTCCTGTTCTGGGCTTCGTTTAACATGAGGTTACCAGTCATTAGAGTTGATATATTCCCAACAAATAATAAATCATAAAGTCATAGTGTTGTTTTTGAGTAGTTTTTTTTATCGTTTGAAAGGAGCGTACTAAGCCGCAAATAATAAATGAGCTCTAACCACTTGAGCGAACCCTTTTCCGCACTTGTTTCTAAGTGGTTGGTTAATATAAAATAGGAAAATAAAACAGTCCGTTCTCAGCAAAGCTGGATGAATCCTTAAATGGGTGATAAGCTTTGGATAAAAATGGACTAAGATTAAAGGTTCTCTCTAAACTGTCCTCAGTTTCTTTTCTGTGAGACTGTTGGTCAGTAGAGATGAAACATTTAAGTAACCACCATAGTTAACTATTGAGATGTGGGTTTATTAGCTTGTTGGATATTGCATATGGTATGTTTGAAATATGCAGTACTTTTGGTTAATGTGACACAATTGTTAGAAGTTTGTACAGTTGAATATTTTTCAATCCACAGCTTGATAAGGAGAATGATGTGGTGTGGAACACAGATCCTTGTTCATGATAATAAATTCTGACGGTATGGACTACTGGACTAGTGTGAGAAGATGAATTAGTCTAGACACGAGTAACTATTTCCTATGATCCATAATATAGCTCGTTTTCACTATTCGGGAGGGAGATCATCGTGATGGAGAGATTATAATGTAATATCACTCAAATTATACTCTTCTATCCCACAATAAACTTCATATCTTATTTTTGGAAAATAAGCATTTAATAGGATATTGAACTTTAGGGTTGGTAACAAATTGGATACTAAATTATTAAAAGTAGTAAAATAGATATTGCAGTTACGGAAAAAGTTACCCTTAAAGTGACATCAATATCCTCTATTGACGACAAGAAGTCAAACCCAACACACAACTGCGTGTCGTTAGGGTCAAAGTAAACCATATATCTCAAGATGAGGCGGAGAAGGGAAAATAAGGGAAAGTAGGTCTGCGAAAGCAAGGATAACGGTTATTGAGACGTCGGTGTTAGAGAGCCAAAAATGGCAAAGGATGGAATAAAGGTGGTCATAAAAGAGACAAAATGATAAGTCGAGATGAGATAGAACATGCAAAATACATAAACCAGACGATAGAAAAACTCAATTTAAGTGTATGATTTGTTGTCTAATCCCGTGTAAAAGTAGGATAAAATAGCAAAAAAAATCAAAGAGGTACAATTACAGCTAACCATATTTCTAAAAAGGCGAATCATAACCAAATTGTTTTTTATTTAGTGATTTCGTTACCTAACCGGAGTTTCATAACGATTCAGTCAACCAAATTGCCAAGAAATGTCGTATTCTCGATTATGGTTATTCCATTTCCGTTTTTCCGCATATCATAAGCAAAACTCAACTAAACCCTAATAAAAACGCTCAAACTCGAGACACTTTTTATTTTCCTTTGTTCTCAAATGCGTACAAAATCACAAATAAGAACCGAACCTCTAATCCCGACAAATAAAGAGTCGATACTTCTAACCATTAAAAGCATCTATTTTAAAACAAATAAAAAAAGAAGGGAAATTCCAACTGGTGTCCGTGAACTTTGGACATTTTCAGTTGGTACCCAATTGCTAAACCAGATTTCGTCTATTGCCCTTTAATTTCCTAGAATGATCTAATTGGTGGCCAAATATGAATATCTTGTCAAAGGAATTTTAATGCACCTAAAGTATCTTGGATGCTAGCTTAATAGGTTAGATAGATGAACATCAAATTAGATGATAATTTGATCGTAAAAGGTGAAAAGATACAACCCAAATCGAGATTTATATAAAAAAGGTTGAAAAATTAATCGACTCAAGTAAGTAGGTTGAATTTTGCAAATACAGTTTGTGGCAAATATGGATAAGACTAATTAAAGAAAAAGTGAATATTTAAATAACGGGAAATTAACGGCTTTATTTCTATTTGGCCACCGTTGGTTTATATCAGTTGGAATCTTGTTTAACATTTGGTTATCAACGGGAAATGTGCAAAGTTCAAGAACACCATTTGGAATTTCCCAATAGAAAATTAACTAATACTAATTAATTAAATATTTTTTAAGCCTTACTTTTATTTGTTGTCTAAAACTCTAAACTCTAAAGAAGGCGCCTTTCAGTGCAAAAACACCACCCCTTTACTCACATCCTCATCCCATACGACCGTCGCATTTTACCCAATCTAATTTTTCCAGGTCAGCACTTTAATTTCCCCCCTTTTAATTTCATTTCTAGGGTTTATCTAATTCATCTCAAACCCTAATTTCATATTACATTTTCTGATTTAAGTTGTCACTTTATTGCTCAATTTACACTCTTTATGTACTTCTGTGAATTGGGTTTTGATTAATTAGTCCGCCCAACTTTAAATTTGTGATTTTTTTGGGCTAATTAGGTTTTTTTTCGATTTTTTAATTAGGTTTTTTTTTTGTATGAGAAATTGATTGGGTTGGTTTTCTTGAAGTGGGAATGTATGCAAGATTCGTTGTTGGTTAATTGATTAGGTTTTGGTGAGTTCTTGCATTACATTTACATTTTTCGGCCCGTTTTCGAGTTAGGATTAGGGTATTTTTAATTGGGGCATGTGGAAATTTGATATCTTTATGTCGATTGTTGTCGTTTGTTTTGTGTTGATGAATTGGATGGTTATGTTGGTATTGTCGGTGGTTAGTGGCGCGTATGTGAGAGAATTGAGGGACTAGGTGAAGCTGTTTGGTTGTTCGGGGAAAAAAGAACGTACATTTGCTCGCACACAAGTGAAAGGCGGAGTTTGGGGATTCTAGCTGTGCTTATTTTTCGAGCTCAGTTTGGATCCCGTCATAGGTGAGGTTTGGAGAAGATGAAGTTTTATGTACGCAACCTTATCCTTAATTAAGTTGTGAGGATTAGTGAATGAAAGGATGTTTAAAATTCATTGGTTTTTTATAATGCTAATCTTTCGGAGCATGTATTCTTTAGAACTCTTTAGCTCTAGTTGCATTCAAGATTCTCTTTATGATCATCTCATGTGGTCACAATCTGTCTATTATATTGGGGTAGTTTTTGGATATAATGTAAGAACTTAGCATGGATTTCATCATTGAATTGTGGATATCACAAATACTTTGATGGCGTAAGATGAATATGTAGTACTTCTGGTTATCCTTTTCATGTATACTATGACTTATTATTCACTGTTTGCCGTCGCCAATTACTGAGGACTAGAGCTGAAAGTTCATTTTTAATAATTGGGATCTGCAAAAGAAGAATAAATGATACACTGGTTGATGACATAAGATGAATGTTGGAAGTACTGGCTATCCTTTTCATGTATACTATGACTTATGATTCACTGTTTGCCCTCGCCAATTATTGATGACAAGAGCTGAAAGTTCATTGTTGGTAATTTGGATCCGCAAAAGAAGCATGACTGATGAAAAGCATTTTAATTGTTATTTCCTTTTGTCATATTAAGCTTCTTTTCTATGCAGGTTCTAGAACGCAATAAATCAGATTTAATGCATAGTCTGTTGGATTGAGCAGGATGGGTGGATCTACTCGACCAAGATTAAGATCTGAAATAAGTCGTGGAAGTTTAATAGATGATCCGAGCGAGGGAACTTCTGCTCGTACAAGACCTTTAAGCTATGAGGAAATTATGCTTAACAGAAAAAGTAAGAAGGAACCTGATGGTTTTGTTGAGAAGGTACGAGAAGGAGAAAACCTTAGACGTGAAGAAAGTAACAGGAACCTTGACCATCGTAGCAGGGATGCTAAGCCTGTTGCCATGAAAAATTCCCGAGATCATGTGCGGGAAGCCAGTTCCAGAAATAAGGAAGAGAAGACTTCCAGGGGGGAAGACACTTATACTAAAAGTAAGAGTAAGGAGAGCCATGGTCTGGATAGTAGATCAAAGCACAGACATGAGAAAAGTGTAAGGAATAGCACTGAAGGGTTTAAAACTGACAGGCGAGAGCACGCAATCGGCATACTGGATGAGAAGAGTCATGATCCGGACAGTAGATCAAAGCATAAACACGAGAAAGATGGGAAGAATAGGTCTGAAGGGTTTAAAACTGACAGGCAAGAGCATCTAGGTGGTATAGTGGATGAGAAGAGTCATGATACATACAGTAGAATTAAGCAAAGTTCTGAGAAAGATGTGAAGAATAGCTCTGAAGCGTTCAAAACTGACAGGCGAGAGCATGTACGAGGCAAACTGGATGAGAAACATCACGATCTCCACAGTAAATCTATGCATAAACATGAGAAAGATATGAAAAATAGCTCCGAAGTGTTGAAAGCAGACAGACGAGAGCATGTAAGTGAACGACTGGGTGAGAAGAGTCTGGACAATAGGTCTAAGCATAAGCATGAGAAAGATGTGAACAATAGCACTGAAGCATTAAAAGCTGACAAACGAGGGCATTTAAGAGGGAAACAGGACGAGGTGGGTCATGATATGTACGGTATATCAAAGCACAAACATGAGAAAGAAGAGAGGAATATTGTTGAGAATGACAGACGAGGTCATGTAAGAAGTAAACTGGATGATCATGTAAGGGATAATGGTAGGTATGAATATGAAAAGAAATATCATAAAGATTCTTTAGCCCAGGACAGGCACATAGAAAGAAGTGGAGCATCCGAGAGAGAAAACAAAAGGAAAGACCGAAGTGGAGACGATGAGAAATATAGAATAAGGGATCCCGTGAAAAAACATGATAGTGGAAGTAGGCGGGACTCTGAAATTGCCGAGAGAAAGGAGAAGATGGAGTCGTTGCACCCTCGACATGATGAAGTTAGATCAAAAAGGAGGAGGTCAAGGAGTCAAGACCGCACTAAAGACAAGGGTCAGAAGCCCAGCTCACCCTCGCCTAAGGCACACAAAAATGTGTCCTCTCGTGAGCATGAACATGGTGATTCTCAAAGAGACAGGTCTAGACATCACTCTGACGCTGACCGGAACAAGATATCCAATAATGGTACTACCAGTCATCATCGTCGGCATGCTGGATCCTCAAGTGGGCTTGGGGGCTATTCACCAAGGAAGAGAAAAAGTGAAGCTGCTGCTAAGACTCCTTCACCTATTCGCTCACCTGAGATAAAAAGTGCTGGATGGGATCTTCCGCCTTCTGGAGGAGATAAAAGTCTTAGCACTTCTATTGCTCCTGATCCGCAGCTAGTTTCACAAACTAAGTCCTCCAACATGATTGAATTGGCAGCAGGTCTTTCTGTTGCTTCAAGTATGGTAAAGCCCTTATCTGCAATCTTGTCCCATAGCCTGTCTGCATTTAAGGAGGCTTCACTTGATTCTGTTCAACTAACGCAAGCGACCAGACCTATGAGGAGACTCTATGTTGATAATATTCCTGGTTCGGCCTCTGAGAAAGAGTTAATGGAGTTTTTTAACACCTTACTGCTTTCTTCTGGCTCCAATCATATCCGAGGAACATGCCCATGTATTAGCTGCATGGTAGGTGGCTAATGTGTTTATTTTGTTATTGAGCTGTAGTATCTTTGTTCATTTTGGCCATGGGTCTTAGATTCTTAAATCTTATCTAGAATGACTTGCTTGATTTATTGCAGATTCACAAGGAAAAGGGGCAAGCTTTGGTGGAATTCCTCACTCCTGAAGATGCATCTACAGCACTTATGTTTGATGGCAGATCTTTTGCTGGGAGCAATCTGACAATCAGACGTCCAAAGGATTTCGTTGATGTAACAGTAAGAATTATAACAATTTTTTCTATCTTCTCATTGCTTGAGAATGCTGCCCCCGTCAATAAATGATTGTCACCTGTCTGTTTCCACCAAAAATGTTATGTTTCTTATTAGCCACTATTTATCTTTTGATGCTGTATTACGCCCCTCTTTAGAAGCTTTTCCTAAAAACAGGTCTGTGAGGACTGAAACTCACTTTGTGGTTGTGGTGCTGTTGTCTTGGCTAGCTTGTATATATCAAATTTCCTGTGTAGTTATGGTTATATTGTCATCTGTACTCTGTTGCCACCTAATGCCAGCAGCAAACATGGACATTTTTTTAAGAATCCGCAAACATGGACATTGTGTTGCTTCCTTTTGTCTGTTGTCTTGAATCCTGACTCAGTGAGGGAGTAAGTTTTATTTTTCTTTCTTTTTCCTTTTTTTTCACGGATGCTGTAGTTATAAATGTTTGCTCTGCAGTATTATTATGTCATTTATCTGTGCATATGACAAGATTGTCTTTTCAGTAGTTGATTTATACGCTGGTCTTTCGGACTCAGCCTCTTTTATAAGCCTAGACATGTTAAGTTGTGAACATGTGCGCTCCCCAGAGGCCTGACCCTTGCCAGTTGTGGGTTTTGTGTTTTGTTTTTGGAGTATAAGATTATTTTTGTAATGACGGTGTTTGTCCAAAGTACTCTTGTAAATTGCTTAGAAGGGTTGCTGCTTATACAAAATGACTTCCGAACATTGAGATGGATAAAATTTACTTTGTAAAAACTTGGCTTTGTTTTGGAAATAAAACCTGGATAGTTGTAACTGGCAACAATACTAAATGGGCCATTAGGTAAGCCTAAGCTATAGTAGATGTACATGTGAAGGCGACAAACTAACAATCGACGTAAAGTCGTTAACTATCCTTTAGAAAAGAGATTGAAGAAATAGGTTTGAATTGCATCTATAATGATGCTGTGAAATCTGTAATCAATTTCTCACGGAGGGATTAGCTTCTCTGTTTGTATGCCATTCTACTTTTCCTTTTGTTATCCGACTTCACCTCTTTTGGTGTTGTCTCTCACTCTCTCCGCGAGCTCATGCTGTTTCAGTTGATAACTTGATATGTGGCTTCTACTTCATCTCTTTCATGATCTTGCTTGGTTCTATCCACTTCAAAATTACAAATTAGCAGGTTGTTGTTAATGATAGCCATCGTAAACCTTGGTTGGAGTTTGCATGCTTGGATATGTGATGCTTTAAAAATAGCTTTTACCTTGATGGGTTAATACTGGCTGGTGGATTGTTGGTATAATAAGAATTCCAAATAAGAAACAGTGAAGGCACCAAAGGAAGGCTAGGATAATAGGATTTTTTTTTGTGAACTGCCCCTTAAGCCCTAGTTATTTATTGGGTGGAAGGTATGACATAGCAAAGTTGAATGAAATGATTGGATTTCCTCCGCCACCTTTACGCGTGGTTTGGTTTTAGAAGTAGTGACTGTTTACTGATTTAGATAGTAATTTGGATTTCAAAAGGTAGAACATGCAGAACTTCCAAGTGTGAGCTCCTGCACCACACACGTTGGGATGCCATGCCGTGAACATTTAAAGAAGAGTTTGGAATATTTTTTTTTTTGTCCTCCAGTTGGGGATGAACTTGATGAGTCTTGGAGTTTGGCAGTGAGTGCGCCTTATGTACTTTAAGGATGTATTATGCTTACAGGTCAAAATTAGTTACCTTCAGAATGTACTTAACTTTCAATGTTCTTTTCTTTCCTTTTGTTTTATGGGATAACTTTGCTCCTTTGTTCTTGAGATCATTGAATCCGTGTTTGTGGTAACTTTTGCTAATGCAACATGTCATTTTCCAATGTTACATGTTCTGACCGCCTTGTTCAAATCTTTTACATAGGGTGTATATCTTGCGTGTGTCATTATTCCCAATGTCACATAAAGGGTGGTGAGGAAGCTGACTCCTAACTAAGAAGACTCCAGATGTAGTGAGAAGTGTGACATGTTTCCAGCTTTATTCAACGAATATATGGGCCCTTGACTGGACTGTTAGGCATTTTATTCATTCATATTAGGTATAATTTAAAAGTTATGTTCAAGACTTGTTATATCGTGCAGGTTATTTATTAGGTGGGTCACGAAAGAGTTAAATCCTGTGGAGTTTACCGTACAAAAATTTATTGTATCATGCATCTGATAGTGACATAAAATCGATGTAAGGATCTTCTGTGCTCCACCTGTTGGGCAGAGACAGTTGGAGGTTACAAATTGTAGAGTTGTAACAATTGTTCTTGACATTGTGTTACCTTTACTTTTTCTCTCCTTCCATTTTCATATTGTTATTTGTTCATTACTATTGATTGAGTATCTTTCTTTCTCAAGTAGTGCCTTTTGATGCCATAATCTAATAATTCTCACAAGTCACATCAATTCATCATTTTCTTGCATAGATTAGCTTGAGGTTTTCTACTCTAGCTCTTGCTAGTTCTTCTTTTAGTTTCCTTTTTTATCTTTTGAATTGGTTGCATTATTGTTCCAAACTTCCAAGTATTCAATATTTGTATGGTGATTCAATCTTGTTCTGTTTCTAGTGGTTTACGAAATGTAGCAACCACAATTTTCACTGCTTGACTGTGCGAGAATTATAACTAGGAAGGCAAAAAAAAAAAAAAAAAAAAACGAATCTCTAATTCGCTTGACACGTGTTACTCAGGTGTCATCGTATTATACGGTTTGTAATAACACGATTGTCAGAAAGGCTGTACGTACAAGGACCCCGTGACATAAATGTGGTCACTATAAATAATGTGCTCTTATGTTTGAGTGAAATTAGTGTTTTATCTCTTCTTCTCTCTTGCCTATCTCTCCTCTTTGAACTTTATCAACATATTACCGTGAAGCAGAAATTTGGTTGGATGATGAAGCTCAGGATTTTCAATAGCACGTCTATGTTTGATGCTTGACTGACTTGTGATACTTATTGTAAATCCTTAGCACTTCTATGGGTTGATGCCTGATCTGTGATTTTTTTTTTTCTGGAGTCCCCCCCCCCCTCTCTCTCTATCTGGCTCTAATTGTGTTGCTACTCCAAAGCAATGTGGTGACGTGAATTACTGTTGAAGAACACTTTTGCAAAGTTTCGACGTTTATTTTCATAATCCTATATCAGAGTTCAGCATCTTCATAACACAACCCATGAAAGATGTTTGAGCAATATATACCTAGTTGCTACTATAAATAAAATATTAGATGAACAGGTTTATGATGCATGGAGCTATATGCTGAATTGCTAATCCAGAAAGATTTTGTTCAGAGTGCAGTGCGTGATGTGAAAGCTGTTATAATTCTGCATGACTGACTTGTGTTCCTCACTTCCTTGTCATTGCCTGGCATCAGACATACTCCAGACTCCAGACTCCAGACCTCCCCTTCCCTTAACACCCTCCCCCAGTCCCCCAAGCCGAAGCACAAAATTCAGATTGCAACCTTCATGTGCGGAACTTTTTTGGGATTTATTTATTTAACTGGCTGAGTTATTTTGGATAGAGTGGTGACTTCTTCTGCTGATTTTCTGATTTCTAAGGTATATTTTGGTTACCATTTATGTAGCAGGTTTTCAGACAGTTGCTATATTTTCATGCAGAGTGGGTTCTCAGAGAGACTGAAGGCTGGAGCTGAGGCAGTCCGTGCTGTTGCGGTCCGTGATGTTGTAAAAGATGTTTCAATCAGTGATGTCGTGAAGGATTCTCCGCACAAGGTATGTGTATGGTGGCGTTAAATTATGCATTTCTTCGGACTTTTGTACCAGAGACTCGTATTTCCTTACCAGGCATTCAGGCCCTGTTATTTTTATTCATTTTCTTGAATTTTAGTTGTGCCTGATTGGTCCCTAATTTGGATAAGTGGAGAAGAGTTGGGTTCCTTTTTTTAGTTGCTATTTATCTTAAAAGAATGATCTCTGTTTATAAGAAACCAAGAAACTCTGATTACTCTTCTGCCTTGTTTATCTGGCCCAGGATATTTGAGTTTTGTACTCCGTATGTTTCAACAGTTCATAATAGGTAACAAGACAGAGATAAATAAAGAATTTTCATAAGTTAATCATTATGTTTTAAACTTTGAAAATAGCAGCTTTTAGTGTCGACTGAATATAACTGAAGTTCCTGTAGTCTTCATTTTGTCAAATAACAGTCATGTACGAGAATTGTATTCACAAAAATGCATAGTGGAGGGAATTTGCTGGTATAGGCTACTGCCTTTGCAATGCAGATAGATCCTTGCATCTGTTCTTGTTTTGCTGAAGAAACTAGGAGTTGACGGTGCAGTGAAAAGGCTATTTCTCTTGTAGACGATGAACTTGTGTTCTTGACTGGTGGACGACTTGGCTCCTTTTGAAGAGCGTTTTATGATATTTCTCTTCTAAGATTCACTAGGCTTTCGTTTTGGAAGGAACCTAAGTTTGCTAGAAGGCCTTTCCTGTTTTTAATTTTCCCTGTTTTTGTTTTTGATTTGTTAGGGTTTTTGATTTGTTAGTATAATACATGCAACTGGACTCATCAACTACTCACGTTTTATAAGTTGCTAAGTATTATATTGACACTAACTTTCTTTAGGACCAAACTTTGTCCACACCTCAAATGTTCCATTAGTAGCTCTTATGTTTTGACTTTCGCCTGGTAATACGAGAGTGATACTCTTCTAGAGCCTAAATTCGTAGTTTCCACATCGGATTAAGGGCTTGTTCTATACATGGTAACTTCGGAAAAGTTCTCAAACGCTTTAAAATATTCCCAAAAGCTCGGTTAAAGTTCCGAAAATTTCCCGAAAGTTCATTATAGTCCCTATATATACAATTGCCTAACAAAGACCAAAAGTTCTGAAAGTTTCAACACTCACTAAACTTCCTCTTTCGAAGCCTAAATTAGAAGCTAATACCACCCATCTATTGTAAATGAATTGATTGTTCAACTGTAGCAAGAGATTTCAATGATTTTGTCTCGAATAACATCATATACTCCTTTAGCAAGTGCAAGTTTCCTTCCCAATCACACATACTCCTATGGTAACTAGGGGTATGCTTGGTCACTTTCGAAACATTTCCGGTAAAATAAAAAAATCGACCCAAAAAAGCCGATTTTTGTGGACTATAACCCACATCAAAACCTCGTTTCGGGTCCCGAAGTGGAATTGGACCAAAATTGGTACGAGACATCCTAAACATATATAATGGAAAACAGAACAAGAAAATTAACAAAAGCTAGTATAGGCGTAACCCAAACCATCGGTTTTGTCCATTATGAACATGCTCGAATTGAGCGCAAAACACACCCTAAAACTATCAAGACGAAGGAATGATATTGCCATATGCTCCAATTTTATTAAAATATACCCAAAAAAGCAGGTTTTTGTGGATTATAACTCATGCCAAAACTTCGATTCGGGTCCGAAATGGAATTGAAAGAAAATTTTCAGGAGGCATCCTAGACACATCTAATGGAGAATGGAACAAGAAAATTGGCAAAAACTAGCATTGACAGGTGTGTTAAGCGCTCGATTCGAGCATGCATGATGCATGTGCATAATAGACAAAACCGATGGTTTGGGCTTCACCTA
>CAAKMY010036169.1:3914-15534 GCA_901111285.1 Corrigiola litoralis
CAACACCCCCCCCCCCCCGGAACCCACCTCCTCAAAAGAAAGTTATACGGGCGACTACGTAAAGAAACCAGTTTTCTAAAGTGTCAACTTCGTAGTGTGAAATCATCTACAACAAGAACCACCAATGAGTAAATCAAGACAAATTGAAAACATCAATAGTAAACTAGGAATGGTCAAATAGATTAACATAACAGACATAAAAGTAAAGGGGTTACCATTAAACATTATACAACCACAACTTCACAACAATAATACAGAAACTGCCAGAGTTGTAAGTAAAGGTAATAAAAAAGTTTCAGTTACAAACTAAAAAACAGGAAACAACAAATAAAGTTCATACTACCTTAAAGATAAACAAGGAACTTCAAACTACCTTACTGATAAACTGCCCACATAAGTACAAACTGTAACTGAACTTCAGCAAACAATAAAACAAACTCAAAAACAGAAATTATATTCCCTCCAAAATAACCAACCGTCCAACCCCCTGAAAAGTTCTCTACTTCATAACTTCCAACATGTAACCAACAAAACTACCCTTAAAATAAAACCCACCATAACTATGACTAATACTATTGTCCCCTAACAAAAAGCGGAGAGTTCAATTCTTATAAGCGACTTTGCGCGCTCCTTTTCAAACCAAAAAAAAACAAAATAACTACAATTAAAACTTAAATCACTAAGAAAACAAAAACCCACCTATCAAATTCTACCCTTCAACCATAACTACCAAGTATTGTCCCCTGACAAAAAGCGGGAAGTTCAATTCTTATCAGCGACTTTGCTCCAATCCAAAAAAAGTTACTGCAATAAAACTTAAATCACTGAAAAAACAAAAACCCACATATCAAATTCTACCTTTATTAATGTGTATAGAGAAAGTCACAAATTTTTTAATTTTGTAGGTTCAAAAATGGACCACTGTAGTATATAATGTCAATATTAAAGGAAGTTTCCTAGAGAGCTTCTAGAGGGGTCACATAATCATATGAGTATTGAGTGTATGACCAACTTTATCTACTTGCTTTTTAATTAGCTAAGAACTTTATAATGTTATGATTGCTAATGTCATGGCTATTGTTATTATTATGGTGGTTAGTTATTTTTAAGCAAGTTGGTTTATGTTGTCCAGAACAAGAAAAGGTAAGAAATGTGTGACAGGCTAAAGTGTGTTATTAAAATGGAAGTGGATGACGACAGAGAGACAGAGGAGAGAGAGGGATAAAGATCATAGATTTGGACATACTTCTCGTGTTTGTGGGCCCACGTGTAAGTTAATCTAAGTATGGAATTTTGGTCATTAACTATGTACTTGTGCATGGTTACTTTTTATTTATTTCGTTAACCATACATTCATTTGTATGATGCATACATGTGTAATACAATTGGTGAATATCTTTATCATTATCTTTATCTCTATACTAATATATAAAGCATAAACCACGCCTGTAATGTCTGCCATTTGGCATCACTAATTAACAACCAAGTGTACATTTAAGAGTCCTCTTAAGATGTATATACTTAGAGTCCTAATTCAAGTGTCTTTTTAACCTATCATTTAGAGTCCTGATAAAATATAAAACTTAGTTTAGATGAAAGGGTAAATATAAAAGCCTAATAAATAATAGAAGTCAAATAAATCTAGGTATTTTATGCCAATGTTAGATATATACGGTCAATCCTCCAGCATAATGTCAAATTCGTTTATATGAATGTATTATTCGTCTTTTGGGAATTAATTGTTTCCATACTTTTGATGTTGTACGTTTCTTTTATATGCATGTCAAATATTGATAGATTATGAATTTATGAACAATCCATGTTCTTATAATCTTATGAACAGATGGTTATGGTCGAGTTAGTTCATATTTAAGATTAAATCGGGTTTTGAGTTGAGCAAAGAGACTAAGGTAGTGGGTACTTCCAAGCACAAAATAAAAGGGGTTGTCGAGGATAAGAAGTTTCTTGGGTTGGTCGGATCATGTTACACGTTCAATTGAGTTTTAGTTTAACTTGGGTTCGGGTCATTTTGAGTTTTGCTTAATAAAATTTTGTCGAAGTCGAGTTTTAAATTTTTGAATGTATTGCATTTTCACATTTGGTAGGACAAGTTTTGGATTTAGAATGAATTTTGTTCGGGTAAGATCATGTTCCTTTAGGCACTTTGGGTCGGGTTTATGACACTCAATTATGAATTTTGACTTTTCTAACAAATATTGGGTAGTTTGGGTTAGATTTAGATTGGTTTTAATGTTTCATGTTCTACTTGACGGCTTAGTATAGGTCTGGTCATGTTGGGTTAAGGTTAATTAGAATCATAAAAGCATTTCAGATCATGTCAATGTTCGATTTTGGGCGACTACATCACAGATCGGGTTAATTTGGACCTTTTGAATTAAGTTCATACTATATTGAGTTTCTAATAAGTGTCATGCATGTACGTAGAGTCAGACCAGTTTTTGGGTTGTGGTTGACTCAAGGGCAAGCCATGTGTCATTTGCCAAGTCAGCAATAAATAGGCTTACTCAATATCCACGTGTCACTAAAAAAAAATTTGATTTATTTCACACAATTGTCAAACAAAAGACTCTATTGGTTATACATTAAATAAACAACACAAGAATCAATTGCATGATTACAAATAAAAGTTTCATCTTCAAATTCCTTATGAAACAACTCTAAAATAAATCAAAAGTACACAATTTTTTTCTCTAACGAACTAAATCTTATTAAAGAATACTATAATAATAATAATTAACTCTTCGCGCATCGCGCGGGCCAAAGGCTAGTACAAATATTAAAATTAATGAATATATAGATATTAAAATTGGTGAAGTTTTCCATATAAAAGTTTGTGAATATGTACTTATAATTGTTGAATATGAATTCAATAATAAGTGAATGTGTAAACTATATTATGCATATTATAGTTAATAGATAAATAAATAAATAAATAATATAAGAAAAAGTTAACGTCAATAATCTAAACTTTGGGGGGTATGATATTCCTAAATTTGGATAATTCTAGAGTTAAAATTTTTTTTGGATAATTCTAGCATAATCCATACTTTTAGTCATTTTCACAAGAATAGTCATGTTGACTCCGAACCTAAACTGCAAAGAGAATTTTTACCCGAACCTCCGATCCATTTAGTCTCTCTCCTCCTCCACCCTCCTCTTCATAACCCTCATTCTCTTCCTTTCCCTGCCACCTCATTCCTTCCCGTCGTCGCTGCCCTTTCCCTTCCACCTCATTTCTCGTCGCCGCCTCTTTTCTCTTCCCCCACACCCATTCTTGTTTCCTCCCCCATCCCTCTTGTTCAACGGCGTCGCAAAAACGTGGTGGGTGGCCGATCAGACGGAGCTTTAAGGTTGACAAATTCCCAAATGGGTCCTCATAAGTCTTTGAATTTTCGCTTTTTCGGGATCGGTGGCGAAGCCGACGAAATAGGCTCGCGATAGCGTTTAGATTATTAGGTTGTCTGAATTAGACTTACTCAATTGTCAATTAGGTTGACATGTGTTTATGAATTATGCTAAGATGTTCTATGAATTAAGCCTATTTTGTTATATGAATTAAAATTACTCGATTATCAAGTTAGGATGACATAATTCATAAATGAGGCTAACAAGTTTTATGAATTAGGCTACCAACTTATATGAATTAGGCTTGGAGGGGTGGGGTGTTTCACGAAGGTTGGGGAGGCAGTTGGAGGTGTTTCGCTAATGTGCGAGTGGTTTGCGATTATGGGGGAGAGGGGTTGGGGTGGTTCGTGAGCGTGGGGAAAGTTGGGTCAATCGCAACGGCGATGGAATGTGAGGGGGGGAGGGGACTGTTATGGGTAAGTGTAAATGTGATACCCCATATTTGAGATTGAGATCTGATGAATGTTTAACGGGATCGATAATACTACTCATACAAACTATATTTTCAAAAAAACAACTATATTTTGAAAACACCAAGCCGTCCCGACCGGGCATTTCGGGCTTGACCTTAGGCCCAAACCCAACCCGAAATCGAGCCGGGCCGGGTCGGGCCGTTTTGATCAGCTCTAATGGAATGGAAATTATGGAATGAATGCTTCATTCCTTCCTTTTTACTTCCCCATTCCCACATTCCTCAAGTAACACATACATTCACTTTCCTCACATCTCATCTACAAGTTACAAGTTTACAACTATTAGTAGTTCCAGATATATTCTCCCCTTTACTCTGACACTTGATACACATAGTTTAAAGGAAAAATTAAATCAAACCAATCAAAACAAAACACACAAATAAAAAGGCAAGATTTTACCTTTTTCCTTTTTCCCTTTTCCCACTTATTTGATTACACCTGATTCTCATCATTCCCTTTTTTTTTTTAATTCCTATAATTAAAAATAACAACATGGATGATTTTTTTTCACTTTTAATTTCCAAAGATCGCATTTTTATTTGTAGATTTCAAGTATTTCATTTGCCCTTTATTTGTTTTTAATCTATAATCATCAAAGTTTCAGTCTTTGATCTGTGATTTATCAAAGTTTAGTTTAACTTGATTTATCATTATTTTTGGGGGGTTATGTATTGTTAATTAATGTAAGTTTGATTGTAGTTTAGCTTTGTTTTTGTTGATTTGTTGTTAGAGATTAGGATTATTTACTGAACCATCATATATGTTGTTGTTGTTAGATTGTGAATTTTGTTTAGTTTTGATTTGATTGGTATGTGTAGTGTGTTGAACTGTAGAGTTCTTGATGATCGTGTCGAAACTAGGTTCGGAATGATAGTTGTGTCGACTTTTGAGGAATTAAGTAGGGAAGTGTACATGTTTGGAAACTTAGTGATTAGATTTGTAGGAGTATTAGGATTTACTATGGATGATTAAGTTAAGTGTAATTTTGTCGGATTTGATCATCTATCGTATTTGTGTCCCATCCTGTGCGTCCTTTGGGCTTCGGATCAGGTTTCACTGCGTAGTGATTTATAAGTGATCAAATTAGTAGGACGGTAATAGGGCGCCACAGGGTGGTTCCCAATTTGAGAGCCACCCCTTGATGGGGGGACTTGGCGGAACCTACCAATAGGGGATTATAATAATGCATATGAGAGGGTGGGGCCCATTTTGCGTACCACCCAGTGACGCCATCTCATTTTCAAATTATTTAAGTTGGTGATGTGGTAGATAGTAAATGTTCGAGTTAGGAGATGAGACACTGAATGAGACAGATGATCTTTAATCAGACGTGCAAAAACCATTGTGCTTTTCATGTGTGTCGTTCAGTGTCTCGTCTCGTGTCACAATCCTCCCCTGATTTTGCCACACTACTAAGTTTACATTGTTTAGCTTAAATGACGAGATAATGCAAAATGAGAAGTGTTTTTGCTTGTTTAAAACTTAGGGGTTGACACAAAATCCTTATGCTCTATCCGCTGTAAGCGACCCTAGTTGTTTAAGTCATTTGTAATTGCATTTGAGAAGTTCAGTTTGTTGGAAAGACAACCTCAGTTTTGGGATGCATGCTAATTTTATGACCTCAGTTAGCTTGAGGTAGTAAATCACGACTTAGGAGCATAGTACAAATTTAAGCGCTCAACCATCGTAACCCAGGAAAGAAAGAAAGGGAAAATGCTGAATGTCACAACACTATGAATTATGTTTTATTGTGTGCGATAGCTCTTGTATGTTTTGGTTCTATTGCTGGTATTCTAGGCTGATATTGAGTAATGTTGGTGCATTTCTGCAGTTGCGTTGGTTATTGACCTGCCAAGTTCTTCCGGTTTGATAGACTTAAATGGTATGCAGCAGTTTCTTAAGGAATGTCGTAATTCAAGCTGGGAGAGTTGGGACTCTTGCCAGAGGAAGTTCATGGTTTGGAAGTGCTAAGCGAGTTTTGCAAGAACATTGGGGCTCTTCTTATCCCTGGAATTGTGAACTTAGACAGTATAGAGCGAGTGCAAAAATGATGGTTGATACTGGTGCCACAGAAAATCGGAGTTACCTAGTCAATGTCTTGCCAGAGAAAGAGGAGGGGGGTGGTTATGCTAGTGGAGGATGTAAAAGGTGAAGATCTTATAAAACAAACTGGTAGTTGGTAGTTTGACTCATCATGAAACAAATTGTTTTCAGTCATATTTTATTCAACATGCCAGAAGCTTTAGTTAATGTGAAGTTGATATTCTTATCATGTGTTTTAGTGGTAATAGTAATGAAAACCTGTATGCAAATTGCAAGAATCCTATGAAAATGTTACTTGCAAACCTACATGCTTCTCAGGTTTGCTTTGATATCTCTTTCGTTGCAAAATACAGCCGTGGCTTGCTATTTGTTTATCCCAAATTACGTGCTAGGTTCTTATGCTCTCAGCATTGAGGAATTTTAGTCTACTGTCCTTTTGCACACTTGTTCCTTGACTTATTGACCTGTACCCTTTCCGAAGGCTATTCTGAAGGTTTAGTCCTCCGCCTTTCTTGTATTACTAGGGTGTTAATATATTCTACCGTGGCATCTAGTATGGATATTTGCTTCCGGAGGGGGGGGGGTAGGAGGGGAATTTGTTCAATGGGTTGTAACATGTTACACATTGCTAATAGACTTCTGTAGGTCTTTGTCATCTATTTTTAACATTGAATGGAACCATAATTAGTAAATGTTATGACAGTGAAGATGGAAAGTTAAGCTGTGGATTTTCAAGTTTCCGGGGAAAGAGAGCTAGCATGGAGGATTTTTATGATGTCAAAATGTCCACAATCAATGGAGAGACGGCTTGCTTCTTTGGAATATTTGATGGTTAGAATGTCTTGACTTATCTTATGACTTGTTTACCTGTATTTGTTCTTGAATTGTGATTTCTTACATAAAAAGTTGCATCCTCATATTAGAAATGTGTCCTTGTAGTCCTTTTTCCCTCCACTCCCTATGTGTGTGTGTTCGAGGGGGGGGGGGGGAGTAAGCTTGCTTTTACAATTTGACATAGCTGTAGAGTTGTTTGCTCAATTGTTGGTGACGCTTGTGGATTCACCATTGGAGCTGATCAGTGGTTTATGTGTCTTGCATTGTAGCTTTGTAACAGTGTAACAATAATGAATGGCATGTAACTCCTTAATATATTATTTTATCAAAGGCGGTATCCAGTTTAGTGCCGACAAGTCCTAGAGTTCAGATGTCCTGTGTCCCTTCTACGAGTAATTCACATATGCATTTGATACGAGTAGATATGGATCAGAAGTGGCTATCCATCTCTTTTAAAAGTACGCTCTCCGTCTCTAAAAGATAATTCACATTAGATTTTATTGCATCCTTAATTAAGTTAAATTGAATGAGTCAATCATACTTGTTTACAAAAGTTTATAATACTTGCTATATACTTTGTTAAAATCTAGGCTCAAATATTCCCCCCCCCCTCCCCCCCTAAAAAAAAAAAAACAGGCTCTGTTTTTTGTAGTCTTGCAGCTGGCAGGGCTCTTCTTTTCCTGTAACGCATCCGTGAATTAGAAAAGAAAAGAACACCCATTGCGAACTGTGAGGCAAGAAAGCTCCTCTGAGTGACATAAGTCTTTGCCTAGAAAGCTAAAATGGAGCAATATAGAAAATTAATCATTTATTGAGTCTGCGTGTTTGCCTATATATAGGTTATAGCTGGAAAAAGGGTGTTGAACTATTGTTTTCCCGGTGTCTCATATGGTAGTGCTAAGTTCAATAATCTGCATACCAAGTACCAACGTTGATGTCACTTTATTACTCAGAAGAACCTCTACTTTTCTGTGGTGATTGTTTGTGCTTTGATCAATTTGTACTTCACCATTTTTTTCTTATAGAAAAACTTTATCCCAATATGTGGCTTTTGAATTTCTTGCGTTTTGTGTACATCTATTAAATGTTCTTTTTATTTGCTGGATTCATATAAATGTATCGCATTTAGTTAAAGCACATAAACTTGTCTTCTTGGCTTCTATTTAAACTAGTTGGTCATCTGCTCTTGAGCGATACTTTCTGTCAATGACACAAATGGTTTATCTCGTGTGAGGAAGCTGCAGAGGGCGTGAAATCATTGTTGTGAATTGCGTTGACAAGCAACTGTATGCGAAACTTACTGTGCAGCTTTGTATATATGCAATGTGAGTTGATGATTCATAGCTACCGTTTGTCCGGACAGGTCATGGTGGTTCCCGTGCAGCAGAATATCTGAAGCAACATCTGTTCAAAAATCTTGTGAAGCACCCACAATTTATGGGCGACACAAAGTTAGCTATAAGTATGTTAGTAATTCTTTGATGCTTCATTACCATTCATATTAATGCAGTATGTCTAAAGTGACAATTATCCTAATAGGGAAACCAGACATGTAGCTCCTATGTACTGATTGAGCAGATAAAACTTACTGTTTTCTGTCTGTGCTACCCATTTCTCGTATGAATTGCTGTAGACTCCTAGTGATGGTTTGCATTCACCATATATATCTTATAATAAAAAGATGATGGTTTGCGTTCACCATGTATTTTCTAAGAAACAGACATTTCTCTCAGGTGAAACATATAAAAAAACTGATATGGACTTCTTGGATGCCGAAAAGGATACTTTCAGGGATGATGGATCAACAGCTTCGACAGCTGTACTTGTCAGAAACCGTATTTATGTAGCTAATGTTGGGGATTCACGAACAGTGATATCCAAGGCTGGAAAAGGTAATGTCAATTTGTCATGAATGTTTGTGCTAATCTGTTTTGGAACTTGCCTAGCTAGTAGAACTGTCATATGCCTTCTGTTATTTTTGTTTGGTGCATGTGTTGCTTTTCCTTGTTCAAAGGCATACAATAATCATTGTAGTTAGTATGCACCATGTGCATAGACAAATTTTATTTTTTTTCGCCCTTGGTTTTCTTACTGGGTCCATCGCCCTGCTTTAGTCATATTGTTGTTTGTATGAAGCTGCATATCAAGAAAGCTAGATGCCATCTGAGATGAAGATTCTCTTTAAGTAAGGTTGGAAGTCCCTGTACAGGCTAATTGCTTACCAGCCTCCGAGATTGCTCAAGAGGAAACTTTGAGAGTTCAATCTGAATTGTTACAATCCTTTTTAGAGGATTGATGGCAGGGTCAGCATTTTTAGTCTAGATAAATTGACAAATAGAGAAAAAATGGTAACCCGTTGAAGATTTTTATTCTTCGTCAGAAATTGTTTGTGGTGCTTGTCCTCAAGTAGTCATATTTTTTTTGGTTGAATCTAATTTTATTTTCTTAGGAATGAGGAGTGAATATTTTAAACAAATGAAGTTGTTGCTCTTAGATGGCAAGTCTGTACTATTAGCTGATCTATCAGTAATTCCGAGTTGTTCATCGGTGGCTAAAGATGGTCCTTTAGGGGTCATGACTTGCATGTTTGGTAACAGTGAAACAATTCATTGTCAATTTATTGTCCTGAGTTTAGTCTATTCAAAAGTGTCTTGTATTTCTCTTGTGGCTTTAGATCGAAGAGTGAACATTACATATAAATGAAGTTGCTGCTCATTTATGGCAAGTGTATGGGGTTGGCTGATCTATGAATCTTTTTGAATCTAACCTTTGTGGCTAAAGATTGTCCTCTAAGGGTACATGACTTGCATAAACAGTTAAACAATAAGTTATCTTTACTCTTTTTGAAAGTTTTATTTCTCGTGGCTTTGGATGGTTGACTAATGTGATGAAGAAATTTTGAATAGTTTTTTGTTTGAGGACTTCTTTGATGTTGCTAAAGATGATCTCTTCCTGCATATTTCTTAACAGCCATACCCCTTTCTGAAGATCATAAGCCAAACAGACTTGATGAACGGAAGAGAATTGAAAGTGCGGGAGGAGTTGTAATGTGGGCAGGTGAGATAAATTGTTGTGAGAACAGCCTTATAGAAGCTCTACTTATATTGTGTTAGTTTGTAAAGACACTTAGAATGTATTCTTGTTTTCTGCATGTGTTATGTGTGGGTTTATCTTTCTTTGGTGCGTATGTCAGACAGTCAGAATGTGACTATATTTAATGAAATGTTGAGACACATGCAAAAGCCACAGAATATTTATGGAAGAGAGCTCTTTATGATGTTAAGCTTTACTTGTGTTGTTGTAGACCTTTTCTTTTACATGTGGAGGGAGCACCAGATTGTGGTCACATTGTGTTTTCTTCGAGAATCGCGGATCCATTTTTTAAAATTAAGGAACACCAGATGGTGGTCACACTCTTTCAATAGCTGGATTATTGGAGGTTCATGATGGTTGGGAGCGTTTATGGGGGCTGTGTGTTAGATTTAAGTTGTCTTCTTCTACCTCCCAATATCGTGGCATGTTATAACTTATAAGCATGTCATGGAGAATGCTGATTGACATGTTATTCTTTTCTCTAACTTTAATTTGCATCCTATAGGTACTTGGAGAGTTGGAGGTGTATTGGCGATGTCCCGTGCTTTTGGTAATCGCATGTTGAAGCAGTTCGTTGTTGCAGAACCTGAAATTCAGGTAAGATGTCAGTTCTTATTCTATTATTTAGTGGCCTTACTGAATCCCTCATTCAAGAAAGGTCAATTCATTGATTTATGATGAATCAAATAATGATTCAACGTAACTAGTAGGTTGTGCTTTACTCCTTTTTACCTCCCTTCAGTGAATGCATAGGCGCATATTAATGCCAGATGTATGATTGGATAAAAGCCACCAATTTAATACTTAATGGGCTCTTTCTATCTATTTATTGACTGCCTTGTAGCTGTAGACTAGCTTTTCTCCTTCCTTTTCCTGTCAAATATGGGTAATATTTCCACGAGAGGACATTTAACTGTTATTTAGTTCTCATGTGGTCATATATGTATTGAACTCTTTCGAGTCAGCGTAACATTAAGCTTACAACTTGGAGATCTTCAAATAGATCTTGGGATTCTTACAAGATCTTCACAGAATGTGCCAAGTTCTCTGAAGTATCTTCCTTGTTTTGGGGAGGGGTAATTGCATGCGTTCAAAGTGGTTTATGGTGTTGGTAGGTGTGCTGTTGCTCTGGCTACGCAGAGTCCTGCACTGTTGGCAATCAAAAAGTTGCTCACGCCGATCCTTTCAGGAGAAAAAATGGAAATTTGGAGATTTTTTATTCTGGTTGTGTACTTTATTTGTGTGTGATTGGTTGTGTATAGAGGTAAGTGGGCTTTGGTCATCTTTTCTTCGATCAGTTTGCTAATGGTACTCCTATTCTTGTGGTTGGAACTCCTTTGGGTGTTAAAATATAGAATCAGCCATGTTTGCATATTGGCAGAAGGCTCAATGATGTCAATGCTTTTTCTGCAATCTGTTATTTGACCTTGGTTAATATGCTGGCTGACATTAAGGGAAAATTATGGATGTGGATTATGAAGAAAATTGAAGAATGTTGTCATTTATTCTGGGTAAATTAACAAAAATAATCCAACGTTTGCTCCATCTTCCAAATATAATCCCACTTTGCAATATTAATGAAAATAATCTAACGTTTGAACATGTCTAATGAAAATGGTGCGAAGTGTTTTTTTTTTTTTTTTGAGGACATGGTCCTAATACCACACTTAAAATTTGTGAATAATTACTTACCCGACACTGATTATATCACATGCCTATTACATATTTCATTTGTTGTGAACTTGTGATAC
>CAAKMY010036170.1:0-17041 GCA_901111285.1 Corrigiola litoralis
ACGTCCGTCAATTAAGGGGTACCACGTGCGGAAAAAAAAGTGACCTCAAAAGTACCATGTGCGAAAACTTAAAATCGTGGGTACCACGTGCAAAAGTGCAAACCTTAGGAGTATCACGCGAATTTTCCGAATTTTCTAAAATCCGAAAGCATCGAAAGGGTAACTTTCCGAAATATTAGTAGCTCGTTGTTGCTCATGTTACATTACTTTGTTCTTTCGCTTATGAATAAAAATGGCTTCTCTTCTATCCGTTCCTCACCTCCTCCCCTTCCCGCCACATACGAAACGCGGTCTCTCTCCTTTTTTGTCCTCACAAAACCCATTTACCAAACCCAACTGTTTACGCACCTTTTCTCCATTTCACACGTGTGCTACTCTCCGAGAACTCTGCCAGGGTCACGTGCCTGATCACGTGCTCAGCAGGTTGCTTGCTTATTCTTTTCTTTCCTTTCGATTCCTTTTGTTATTATCGCAAATTATTAGAAAAGACCGTCTACTTTCATTATAAAGATAGACCAACTTTTTGTACATTTATATGACTATGTCGGGCCAACATGACTTGGTCTAGATAAAAGTAGACGGTCTCTCCCGAGACTTTCTGTTATTATTATCGTACATTTATATGCCTAATTGCCTATATCGGGCCAGCATGACTTGGTCTACATTTAAGATAAAAGTAGACGGTCTCTCTCGAGACTTTTGGTTTTATTATTATCACAAATTATTAGGAAAAACTGTCTACTTTTATTATATATGCTACTACGCGCGCATTTATCTGCTGTTACATGAGAATGTTGTTATTATGGTTGTAAGTAGAGAACTTTGTTGGTTGTTGTTATTTTTAATGGAGTTTTATGTATTGGTAGTTTGTTGGTTTTATATGTTTTGGTTAAGTGCAATGTTTGAGAGTCGGGGGCATGGCGTAGTGGTGTCATTCTCATCTTCCAACCGCGAGGTGTGGGGGTCAAGGACGGAGGGAGAGGGGGTGTAAGCCTGTAAGGGGTGAATTAGAAAAAAGGAAAAAGATGGTAGAAAAGATTAGATAAGGTTAAATCAGGTGAAAAGATGGTAGAAAATATTAGAGAAAAGAAACAAAATGGTAGAAAAAATAGATAAGGGTGAATAAGGTGAAAAAATGGTAGATAAAACAGATAAGGTTGAATAAGGTGAAAAAATGGTAGAAAAATTTAGAGAAAAGGTAAAAAATGGTAGAAAAAGTTAGATAAGGTTGAATTAGAATAAGGTGAAAAATGGTATAAAAGTTTAGAGAAAGGGTAAAAAATGGTAGAAAAGGTTGAATAAGGTGAAAAAATGGTAGAAAATATTAGAGAAAAGGTATAAATTGGTAGAAAAATTAGATGAGGTTGAATAAAGTGAAAAAGTGGTTGAAAATATAACAGAAAAGGAATTAAATGGTAGAAAATTGTAAATATGTAGTAGAATTGCTTCCTAAATTTTGGGGTTCAATTCTTATTTGCGACTTTGTGCGCTCCCATCGAACCGAGAAAAAAGAATGATGTGCAGTGTTTATAACTTTTTTGGTAGGTGGATATGGTAATATATAGATTATGCTTTAAAAAATGGGAAAATGATAGTAAAATTTGGATAGGGTTATAATAAGGTGGAAAAATTGTAGAAAAAATTAGAAAAAGGAAAAAATGGCAGAAAAAAGGGAGAACATTGTAAATATATTGCACCTCATATTTTCAATTTAGATGTGCCACTGAGTGGGGTTCGATTATTATTTGTGACTTTGTGCGCTCCCATCAGACCGAAAAAAATGGAGTGTTTATAACTTGATTGGTATGTAGACATGGTAATGAAAAGTTATGCTCCAAAATAATAAGAACGAGTAGAATTTGGAAAATGAGAAATCATTTCAATGCGTTATTTAGACCTGCGATTTTTTGTAGTGAAATTAATATATTTGATTTTTTCTCTACTTGATTTTGTTTTGTTTGGTTTTTAAGTGTGATTGGGAAGGAAAAGAAAACCAAAGATGTATTAGTTTTTCTACTTTATGGTTTAACAAGTAGGAACTGACCAGAAATGCAATTCGGGTTTAGCTTTATTTCTTTCCATATTCCGCCAATTCGGTGGGAAAGCGATGTCAGATACTTATATGGGATCATTTACAATAGATGAATGGATCCCTCTATTGCCTTTCGAAAGGCATGCTTAAATGAATAACCGAAAGTAGGAAGTGATTGTTCTATTGCTTTCACTTTGTCTCCGAGTCTCCGACTAATGCTCCTTACCCTCCGGCACAAGCTGTAAGTATATTGAAGCAAAGGATCGTTGGGTTCTTTTGCTAGGTCATGTGCTTTCTACATTAAATGTAGAATTATGACGTAAAGAAGCCTTTCAAGGAAAATGGTTTTGAAACAGGATGATAGATTATGACATTGGGAGGAATATGCTGTTTATTATCACTTGGAGAAAGTGACATTCATGTTAGTATTTGGAAGTTAGTCTCATAGTACATGTAGTGTGACTTGAGAGTGATTGGATGGTAGAAATGCATAGCAGATGTTTTATGAAGCTCATATAAACTCTTAAACTTTGTTTAGTGGTTAGGTTTTGTAGAATGTAAGTCCAATGAGAATAATGGATAGAGGTGTGTTAAGGAAACCTCAGGCCTGTATATTAAAGGATTTAGTCTAACTTCAGGATAAAGCTGCTTCACTGAACAATACATGTTGCGATTCATGCAGGCCATGCATAGTGTTAGAAAAGGTGGAAAAGAGTGGTGATGTTTGGAAAAATTCATTCCCCCACCAGGGGGTCAAAGGGTGGGGGAAGGAGGGTGTTCAGTTTTTGTATATCAGACCAACTTGTCGTTGTTTAATGAAGTTATTAATTGGCGCAATTGGTGACTATGTAAAGTTTTAAATTGGTCAGCTGACTGTGGGTTTTTTTGTTCCTGAATGCTGAAGGATGGAAAAAGTAGGATTTGTTACACCAACAGAGGTGCAGCAACAAGGTCTTCCTGTACTCTTCTCGGGTAGCGATTGTGTACTGCATGCTCAAGTCAGTTTTCTGTCTTTGAAGTACTTTCTCTTTTTATAAATTTCGTTCATTACGAAGTGTCATTGTAAGAAAAGTGCTCTAAAAAAATGTGATGTATTATGTGGCTCTCTATCCTCATATATACGAAAGAAAAATGTTTGATTACGACTTCATTATAGTCTTTGTTGAACCTATAGAAGCTTTCGCTGCATGAACGTATTTCCTTATGCCATGGAACAAAGTCATTAAAGATGGATGACCTCAGAGAGTTTTGAACCTTAAATATCCGTACTGGAGGACAGAGGCAGTTTCTTTTAACACCTTACATAGACAAGTAGGGATTGTCCAAAAGAGGCTGCTGGTATTAAGGAAAGCACTTTTTGATTGTATGATGGAGATGTATGAATAGTTAGATAAAATCAGGGTGTAAAATATCATCATCCTTTATGGAAAGCTATTTTTCACCCTTGCAATAATGTTTTATTTGTGAAAAGAGTTTCTGTATACATGACCCTGTATAGTTCAAACCTTGGGCCAATTCAGAAGCCATTTCAATACAAGTATAGATCAAATTGAATTTTCTCGTAATGATTATCTTACTCAGATGAGGGAAGAAGAGAAGGAAGCCGGTACATCTCTTTTAGATGGATAAAGAATTCAGTAAAATTTTGCTACTTTTACACTAAGAGAGGTAAATGCATCAACTTCATGGAGCTCTATGGTTTATGAACAATAATTGCTATGAATAGAAACCTTATAACATGATATAGATGGCATTAAGAAAATATACGACTCTCTCCTATCCCTCTATATTTCCAGTATTACGCATTGATGCGAATTCCCTCGATCCTCCTACTTACAAAGGTTATGTTACCTCTACTTCTGGATTATGAAATTACTTTATAGACGTCAGTAAGTTCTGTCTTGTAAGCCCTATAATGGAAGGCTGTTCAAGATTTTTTTTTGACATCATCAAACTTCGATATGCGAGTGCAAGTCCTTATGAAATGAGCTGGTCTACTGTGATATGTATTATGCGTATAAGACTCTTAAATGGTAAGTTTGAAGCATTATTTACCAAGTTCTGACATCTGACCTGCCCAGCATAATAGGATTCTATCAGGTGATTACAAGTTGTCATTGAGATGTTAAATGATCGTTCCTATTATAAATTTATGTTGACTAAGGTCTTCTATTTGAGATATTGTAGCTGAAGTCTCAGCAATGTTGAGCACATAAAGGCAAGTATTAATTATCGTTGATATCTCTGTCTTAATCCATATAATTTATTCAGTACTTTTTAGTTAAGAATGAATATAGCAAAGAGACGAGAGTACAATAAGAGGACAAGAAGTCCTCACGATATAAATTTAGCAATAAGAAAAAGAATCACTTCATAATAAACTAGCAATAAGAAAAGGAATTACTTCCTAATGAGGAAGCCTTTCATAAGCCAAATCCCTTATAGTTGACATTGGATTTTACTTATTCCAACTCTCTATTCCTATTGTCCACCTTGTACACTTGGGATACTTGTTTGGGCATTTCCGTTGGAAGATTGAACTTATCTTTGATTAAACAAGAACATCTCGGTCATGTTTGTTAGCATCCTTTCTGGCAAAGATACCAGACCCAATTAGTTGTGGAGGCTATAAACCTGAAATGTCATTTTTTCCTGAGTATAGTGATATGTCAATTTCTCATGCGTATATATTATCATAGAAAACTGACGGTCGCCAAGTATCACAGACAAGGCCTTCAACCACAGCAGCCCAGATTGTGAAGCCTAGACTTCTATTATCTTCCGTTTCAAATTATTCTGGTCATTATTACTTGAACACAACTTTTCAAATGAAATATTATTTGGATTTGCTTCTCAGCCTATCAAAGCTTCATAACTCTTACTGCAACAACAACAACAACAATTAAGGGTAAAAGATTAAGCTTACAGAACAATTGTATTGAAATGGCTTCTGAATTGGCCCAAGGTTTGAACTTCGAATTTTGGCTTGCCGCGACTATTAACAGTCCTCGAGTTATTAAGAATGTATTTACACAGAGCAGCCAGGGAACAAGAGCGTGCATAAATAAGTGTATCTGTGCTTTCTGTATGAGAAGTTTGTATTTTGAATTTTGTACTTCGATCAGTTTTCTTTTTGGTCAATGGAGTTTATTTCTTTCTTTGTTTTTAATTTGTTTCTCCTTTGGTCTTGATTTTGAATCTTTGTTTGTATTATTATCTAGACAGGTTCTGGGAAGACCTTGACATACCTCCTTTTGGTGTATTCAGTAATCAACACTGAGCGGTCTGCTGTCCAAGCATTGATTGTGGTGCCAACAAGGGAGCTTGGTATGCAAGTAAGAAATAAATGATTTCTAGTTATTTTCTGAGAATTTGAGTTGGTCAACTAACCTTTTCATCATGAAAAATATCCAGTTGATTTTCTAAATTAATCAACTTCGACGTTTCATCTTTTAGGAGTTGGAAGTACCCCATGCTGATGTTGTTGTGTCTTGGTCAACAAGGTTACTAAAGTTGCACGGATGTTGGCTGCAAAGACTACAGAATCTGGAGCAGAACAGCAGAGGATGGGGACAGTTATGGCCCTTCTAGATGGAGGAATGTTGAAAAGGCACAGAACTTGGCTAAAGGTCCTGCATCTACTTCATTTTGTTTTATTTTATTTAGAAAAATAAGGAGGTTCTTCTTCTCAGTAATATTATGATCTTCAGATTCTCTTGTTTACTTTCCAACTAGAAGCTACACATTTATGTTATATGCATTCCCCTCTGGATGCGGCCTCAAAAGAAAAAGAATCTCATATCTATGAACATTTCAGGCAGAACCTCCTACAATAGTGGTGGCAACTGTAGCAAGTTTGTGTCAGATGCTTGACAAGCATGTTCTAGATCTTCAAGCAATGAGAGTGCTTGTAATTGATGAGGTAATAAATTTATATTCTACGCAATTTTAAAATCCAAGCTCAGGGAGAATTGTCTACTTCAGTTGTTTCAATTTTTTGCTTATGTGAAAGTTTGGCTAATAAGTAAAATTATGTCGACACATCGTATCCCTAACACATCGATTTCTTCTCAGTGATCATACTAAACAGTAAACCCTAAAGGTGACTAGAACTTGTCATCAGCAGTCCACATGGAGTTACTTTGCTAAGTATTGATGCCCTTGGATCTATCGACCATAAACTAAAAAAATATTGGAAACATTTCAATATGCTTGTATTAGTGTCACATGGTCTTCATTACACCTATATATGGATCCTTCGTGACAGTGGACTTGCTGACCTAATTCCTGTTTTCTTTAGCCACCCTACATAATTAACCATGGGTTCCATTCCTATGAATGTTGATTTCTTTTTGTATGATCTATTGACCAGTTCTGAATCTGATCTTTCAAATAACAGCTTAATTGCGTTTTACTTTTTGCTCAGGTTGATTTCATGTTTAACTCCTCTAGACATGTTAGTTCACTAAAGAAGTTGTTGACATCATATACGTCAAGCCAGTCTCGTCAAACTTTATTTGCAAGTGCGTCTATTCCTCAACACAGACATTTTCTACATGAGTGTGTGCAGCAGAAATGGACCAAGGTCTGTTAATTCCTTTTGTCCCCTCTGTTTCTGTACTCATTTATATCTTTGTATCAGTATATTAAAATACAAGTATTTTCTCTGACTTTTTATGATCTTTGATAGAGCAATGTTGTTCATGTCCATGTAAATCCAATTGAGCCGATGCCTTCTCGGTTGCACCACAGATACATTGTATGTCTTTCTTGCACACTTTTGATGGCTTAGCACCTCTATCTCTGTCATTTTATCTGGTTATGTTTCAGCTGCAAAGTTATGTCTTGTTTTTCCTTTTATAATGTTGTAAAGTACTTGTTTTTTGCATAGATTTGTCAGAGAAGCCAGAAGTATCAAGCTTTACTAGCATTATTGCAGTTCGAGTTGCCTGAGTCTGCTGTACTTTTTGTCAATGAACAGGTTATCATTGTATATCTTATGCTTAGTTCTGTGTATGTCGGACTCTTGACTATTATGTTGGTGAGCAACAATCGCCAATCTTATGTTTTGTTTTTTGTAAATTTTTTATTGCATAAGGTGCATAAAGACCACTCCTTGTTATTTTCCAGAAATGCTATTTATTCAACCCTTGCGTTCTATGTGGTAGACGCAGTTAGCAGTTCATCTCTAGTTCTAGTTCATATGTTTATTTGTGACTGAATGATGTATTGAAGAATTGCTTTTGAATCATGAATTATGATCCTTTAAGAACTTAAAGGAAGTATCAGCCTTGTTTCCTGACCTTGCATATATTACGGGAGGCACAACTACATAGTGTTGTGGTGTCAAGGACTCCAAAACTTGAGTATTCCCTGTTTGCTGTCAGCAACATAAATTTTGTCGACAAAATTTAATACTCTTAGACAGCCTGGAGGCAGGGGTACATTCTCAGCGACTGAACCGGTATCACTCTTCTGTCTGGATTTCTTGGCCAACACATCAGCAAGCAAATTGATTTTCCTTTCTATTAAATGCAGCTCCACCATCTTTCTGCATTTTAGTTACTCCCTGCAATTCATATACAAGTTTGTGATTGTCTTTGGACACTTTTTAGGTTTTTCTTCAGACTGATCTTTTAACGTAAGAGAACACTTAGATCTTGTGATTAATTCAGATTTATCCAGCTCACTGCTACTTATACTATAATTACAACCTATGCTTCCACCTGAAGGGTGTTCATTGATTTGACCCATTTGCCTTTTGGACTTGGCATATTGCACACAAACATGCAGGGCATTCTTTATTTTGAAAAGTAAGCGTTGACAAAAACCGCAAAGGGGACTAGATCTGTCTGTATCAGCTCAGACCTTATAAGTTCGTATTACTTTGTAGTCTAGCACTCTAGCAATAATACCTTTTGCTTACTTACCCAAAAAGAAAATTAAGAAAGGAGGGGAACCTATTTGCCCTTCCAGTAGGTGACAGTACTGGTTACTAGATTTGGTCTGTAGGAATTGGTAATCAGTAATATCTTGGTTTTGCTTTATAGTTGATGTTTCATAGCAGCCGGGAAGGTAGGGACATGAGCGGTGTCTGTGGGATCTTTTTTTTACTTAGCTCCTCATATCCTGTGTCTCTGATATTGATGTGAGTTTGAAAATACTTTTATCTTATTGATTTAACTTATCGGCATGATACATTTGCACCATTTCTGAATCGACATATAGGTCAATAGGTCATATACATATTACATCAAATTTTTAAAAAGTTTGGAAGGAAAACCTGAATTCTGCATTTAAGATAAGACTTTTCTATTTTGCAAGAAATAGAACTGCTGCAACATGAGAATTTCATTATTTTAAAGTTTGGTTATCAAAACTCAGAGACTGATATCATGTACTCCCTTCCCACAATAAGCTTCCCCTTCTTTTGTTTTTCGGAGTCAAAATTTCAGAAATTTACTAAAATGTATAAAGAAATATAATGTGAAACTCAAATTTATACATTTGCTATCTTATATTTTTGTATAAATTATAATTCTATCAAAATGAATTTAATATGTGAAAAAGAAAAGTAATGGTCAATGCGTTGCATTGGAGACTGTGCTAAAAGAAATGAGAATCTTATTGTGGGAAGGAGGGAGTATTACATTTAAACTTCTTGCTTGGAAAATTTTGGAATCTCTCCTCAATATGTTCTTCACAGAGTGACTTTATTATCAGATCAGCGTTTGGTTGTGTTTTGAAATGTTTGTCTGTGCAAATATTATGGCTGTTAACCTGTTAGCAGTACATTGAGGATTTTGAAAATTTTTGTTTTTGAAGTCGGAGAAGTCGAAAAAGGCTGGTGAGATGCCAACGGCAACTGTTCTGGTCGACATTTTGAAGAGCTCATATGGATCGTCTATCAACATCTCACTTCTAGAAGAAGACCAGAATTTCAATTCACGAGCAGCTTCTCTGTTGGTATATCCTTTCTACCTTCGTTTGATGAGATTTCGTATCTGCTCCCCATTCTTTCTGCATTTTTGATTTTTTTAGCGGCATAAGCGGGTGTGTTTTAACTGCATGACTAAGCATTCTTTGCTAAAATAATCATTCTAGATAAGATTGCGTTTTTAATGCTATTTTCTTTGGGCAACTATATTACCATGGGAATGATGCACTCTTCCACCGGAATTGATGATACCATACCTTAAATACCCTTTGTCACATTTCACCAAAGCGCTGGTGCAGGAAATACTGAAAAAGGTCCGAATGAAATGTTTTCCCCTTACTTTCCTCGGATCCTCTTGCCTCTTCGACAAACAATACTAAGATCAATGTCAAAAAATGCCGTGCTGAATGCTAGAGTCTTCGTTTTGAATATCAAAATAGAAGTCTTCATATTGTATTGATTTTAATCACCATATGACCATAACATGAACACCAACAAAGGAACCTCACTATAAAGATGATGGGTCCCTCTAAATTTGAAAAAATTCCAGTGCAGTTCATATAAAAAGGCCCAAAAATTAAAACCAAAATGAGAATATGTAGATTTAGAAGAATTGGACATCATGACAAAACCATTGTCATTGGAGTGTGAAATACTTTATAAAATTTAGATAGGGCTTAATTTTGTCAGATTTCAAGAATTTGGGTTGAGGTGAAGTCAATGGAATAAGAGAAAAATATCAAACATTATGAAGACCATTCTTATGCTAGTAGAGAACACAACTGAAATTCCTGCGAAAGCTCATTGTTATTGCTAGACTTTTCTGCATGAACTGTCTAGCCACAGTAGTGATAGTGGATTAGAGAAGGGGGGGGGGGGGTGTGCTGGAGAAGAGGGCACATGTAGAAGATGAGGGTATTTTGGAGACTTATCAGATATTCCTGTGGAAGAAAACATTCTTCCCTTGGCATCGCCACCCTTTTCTTTTGGTCTAGCCGTCTAGGTGAGCAATGAGCAGTATCTGATCAAAAATTAGCAATTGCAAGATGCTGAATTTTCTATCTGTCAAAGGAGGTTGAACTCCATGTATAGTTGATACTAGTTTAGTGTTATGCATTCACCATCCTCTTAATCTTAAGAAACATTCATGGGTATCGGAAGGTAAATCAAAGTAGTGGGAGACTGACACTGCTGTAATCAAAGTAGCTATATTTTACGTCCTCAACACTTCACTTCATGTTGATATGTTAAGTTATTAGCAGCGTAATAGATTGCTTGGTTCTATCTGCCCTTGCCTTGGAGAAAACTTATTAAAGCATTATGTATTCAGGAGATTAGAAAGAGCAATTGCTATCTTCTTGTGGCCACAGACCTAGCTGCAAGGGGAGTTGATCTGCCAGAGACGACGCATATATACAACTTCGATTTACCAAGAAGTGCAGTGCACTATCTACACAGAGCCGGGAGGACAGGTAGGAAACCATTTTCAGAAGATAAATGCAATGTCACAAGTATCATAGCTCCAGAAGAGCACTTTGTCTTGAAACGTTTTGAACATGAGTTAAAGTTTCATTGTGAAGAGCTTTCCCTCTAGTATTAGCTTTTTTTGGCTACCAATCTTAGCTTTTGGTGTCAGGAGTAAAAAAACTTCACTAGGGCTATTATGTTCTTCACTTTGGCTTTTGATCTCAAGAGTTCATAACGGCTTACCTCATAAGGGTTCGAATTGTTAGAATAGAATATAGTCCACAATAGTTAGACAGTTCATCGAGGAGCAAGAAGAAACATTTACTAGACAAGATTCCACTGTAATTATAATCTTGTTCGTTTCACTTGAATGATAATTTGCATGTGACTCTGATCTAAAGAATTCCTTCTTCCTTCATAAAGTAAGTCTTATGCAAGACACTCACAACTATTGTTTATGGTGAGACCACATCACTCTTTTAGGGACACTAGGGTGAATCTTTATGAATTTGGGTACATATGTCACTGTAGAACGGTTACTTTTTTTGTTTAGTCTCTTATAAATAGATACCTTTGAAAAAGTGAGGTGGTCTCACCTAAACTAATTGGTGAGACCTTACTTATTCTTTTCCTAATTTGAGCGGTTCCAATTTGTCAAATTTAAGCATTTTGGTATAATATACTAACCACTTTATGAGGATGATTTTTTAATAGTTTTGGTATCGCTAAAGATTGACTTGTTGAATCCCTTCTTTGAAGTTCTCTATAGAGTATAGGGCATATTGCTGATGTCCCTTTCACTTGTGGAAAATTCAATGACAGTACTCAAAAGTATACACAAGTATTATCCGCAAAGCATATTTATATGACCGACAGGCCTCCTTCTCTCATACTTATGATCCTTTGGGTCTAAAACGTAATTTCTCATCGACATATATGCCCCATAGAGACAGGTCTTTCTGGTGGGGGTATGCGAAGTTTTGTTAGATTACAGTCCCGTCTATGATGGTTGAATCCTTTAGTATGACAGTGATGCCAGAGCGAATGTAGAACCCTTCTGACGCTCTTTCTGCTTCTTGAACTCCCTGGAACACATGACGGGAAGTATAATGAGATTCACAATAAAGTATTTAGAATTGTGTTATCTGGTAAACAGTAATCGGTCTGCTTTCCCATCAAAAAAGGTTTCGATGCTGTTTTACAACATTTCCCTTTATGAAAGTAGTGTTAGCACTGTCTGCCTTCACACCTACTTTAAGGTGGGGTATGTTGGGGGCTTGGGGCATTCAATCATATCATTCGCCTACTATGATAAGTAAGTTCCATTTGCCAGGGGTATCAAAAGTTGTTGTGCCATCAAGAGAAAGAAAAAAAAAATGAGCTACACTAAGAACAAGATAATAGCCGGATGGAATATCATGAAGTAGGGCTGATATACATAAATCTCTGCTTTTTAGTGCTGCTCGCTGGGTTGGTCAATGAGAATTAACGAGCCTTCACGTGAGTTACTGACTTCATTCTTTTTACCACCTCCCTCCCCTCAGAAAAGACAAAAATATTTTTTTTCTCATAGAGAGTTGTATAACCATATGCAGACTTATGAGCTTTCAAGAGCTTCACGTGAGTTTTGAAGCTTTTTACATGAGTTTTTAAAAATATGATATTATTTTAGAACTTTGAAAGCTCACCCTTATATCTCAAAAGCACACGAAAATGATCAGATGGTAAGTGTTACTCATCCTTTGTTAGATTTCCCTGTTAAGAAATTTAGGATGGAGAGATATATGCCTTCATATTTCCTGCCAACTTTTGTTAATTTCTTTCGTTTTTTATCAATATCATACTAGATGATATTGCCAGTCGCTGGCTAGTTCAAGGTTCCAAGGATTTACTTAAATCAAAGTAAGACAAGATGATGTTTACCTCTGAATTTGCGATCACAACGTTCTTTCCTATCCTAGCATTCTTGTCAATGATGCAATCCCTGCAAAAATTTCATAGAAGTAGCTATGAGAAAGTTGGAGCAAAATGTTTATCTTCCAATGGTTATGATGGAAGAGCTCAAAGGTGGGAGAAATGTCAGTGTGGCTTGTACTTTATCCTTGTGTTTTCTCCTATTCCAACTGGAACACTTCCCTCAGTTAGTTGTGATGCAATTTCAGCATCTGTTTCGTAGTAGTCAGCACCAAGCATAACTGTATCCTGCACCATGTTCATGGAAAATTAGATTGCATAATTTTCAAGACAGAGGAGGCTTGTAGTTTTTTAACCGTCATATGGGACAACTGCAATGTTCATGAAGGATGCATAGGTTTTACGAACATTGTATCTTATTTTATGAAATTTAATGTGAGAGGAATATTTTATTTGCAAGGATAAAGAAACCGAACATTAAGCTCTTGAATACTTACTATCATATGGGGACAATTATATAATTTGCAATGTTCGGTTTTTGATGGATTTTCTTAACTAATAGAGCTTCTACAACCCTATGAAGTACTTAATATCAAAAACTGTTTTCCTAAGAAATGCTGAAATGAGGATACTTAGACAAATGGGTGTGGTGTATTTGTTGGACTTAGATTTCTAAGTGAGCATCGTGCTTGGAAGGCTTCTACAAGTTCAAAAACTAGTCAGTGTTTGTCTCGCACTCTCGCCATGTCTGCTCCTTGTTTCTGTACTGGCAAATCTGGAAAACATATTCTCTTGATTGCTGCCTGGCTTCCTTCTTGTGGGGTAGACTCTTTGGGGTTCTGGCAGTTACTAGGGTCTGCCAATATAGTACATACCCTACTGGAAAATTTGCAGGTTAGCTCTTGCTTTGTAAAATGTAAAAGGAAACAAAGGTAGAAAGTTGTTATGGGAAGGCAGCTTGTATATCTACCCCCGGGTGTTGTGGCTGGAATTTATAAAACAAAATATGTACCTTGTGAAATAGTCGTATTCATCTCTTAGTTTTGGTGTGTTGTGTTGTGGTGTGGGTGTTTGTTCGGGGTTGGCTCTATAGGATATTCAGCGCGGTTGAAACACATTATTTTCTAGAAATATAACTAATGATCCTAATCCTTCAGTGTTTTTATCTTTATTGAGATCGTAATCCTTCAGTGTTTTTTATCTTTCTTGAGATCTATGTAACATTTTTCTTTATCTAACAAATAAATGCTGAAATGAAGGACACTTTAATGGTGGTGTGGTGAATTAGGATAATTGTCTGTTTTTTGTAATACAGATTAAGTACGTGAAGAAGTGTATCTCTGTACTGACCTTTAGGTGGACATTAGAGTTGATGCGTGATCGAATACCAACAACACTGTGCTCTATTAAGCAATTGTTCAAGAAGCTCCCGTGGGATATGATCGAGTCCACGACCTAGGCATGCAAAACGTTGTTAAGCTCAGATATTCAAATGCTCTACGTGTAATGCGATCACCCCCTGTAGAAACAAAGATGATGTATTGCGGAACCTTGCTATTGTCTATCTTGCTTGGGGGCAAGTTTCTTCTGGATGTGTACATTGGCTTGTCTGCATCGTAGAAGCTGAATCTTGGAGGCTGAAATGTGGAAGAATTACAGAGTTAGATAAAATACAGTTCTCAATGCAATTTAGACAGCGAGCCTTGATGTCGATACCTACATGTGCTGTTAGGGCGAGATTTGCCTCAAAGAAGGATCTGATTGTTCCAATATCTTCCCAATAATCGTTGAATAGATAAGCCTGCATATATGTTTTTCAGGAACAAAAAAGCCGATGTTGACTTGATTCAAACAATCAAAGGTGAATGGAAAACAGTGAGTATATATTTGATTGGACATTCTTCAAATGTTTCAGAGAGGTGGGTCTAGTATTCATGTCGGCGCTGCTCTGAGAGATGGAGGCTATTAATCTATTATCGTACCCTGGTGTTGAATTCTCGAGCAGACGCAGGAATTATCTCTGATCCAAAGTCATTTGCAGTTGGGAAACGCCATCTGAGTGACAAAAGTAACCAGCATTTGTGCTTAATCTCTCCAATTGACTAACTGTGAAGCTTGTTGTCATCATGTGAACATAAAGAAAATAGTGATGCATGAACCCGTAGTTTTACCTTAGCAGGTTAAGAAGTATCTCTTTCTTGAATATGTATACGCCCATAGATGCTATGTAGGGTTTCTTCTGAGCTTCTTCTTTAGACAGTCCTAGAACTGTTGTATCAACTGCCTGGAGAATTTCGAATTATTAGCAAATATCTGTACAAAAATAATACTACCCCCCCCCCCCTCTTCCGTTTCTTCTTTTCCGGAATTAATACTTCAGTTTGGTTACCTTACCATAGCTTTTAAATCGTTTCCTTTAGGCTTCTCACTGAAGGAGACAACCCTTCCTGTGTCATCGATCTTCATTAAACCGAAATCTGAGGCTCGGCTACAGAGAAACAAACAATTTAGCTAAAATGTATGCGATTGGTTATGCGTGTTCTACAGCATAGGAGGTTGTAGCCTCAGAAAATTACTGACATACCTGTCATCCATTGGCAAACAAGAAATACTGATATCAGCCCCACTTTCGCGATGGCTCTGCAATTGCACAATAAGATTTGTTGATAGCTAAATGTAGGAGAAGACAACACCCTAGCAGCGGCTTTCTTACAGGAATTTTACTAGAGCAACAGAAAGGGGATAAGGAAGATGCAAAACTAGATGCAGGGTAGCATAGCAGACAGAAACTCGCCTGGAGGAAGTCCGTGTAATCCATTCTATACAAGTGGTCTCCTGACAGAATTAGAACATCCTCGATATCTTTGCTTCTTGGATCCTACAACAAGCATAGACTGCTAACAGGCAGACTCTTCATATGAAAATGTGTAATGGTTCCAAGGTGAGTGTACTACGAACATACCTCGAAGAGCCAACCAAACTGCCTTACTGCGTCAGCAGTACCCTGGAACCATCTTTTGCCCTCGTCTCCTGAGGTTTGTGTGGCAGCGAGAACCTGAAAAAAAGAAGTCCATGTACTCGGGTTGAATTTTTGAAAATTTTGTACCGTGTTTATCTTAATAATTGCTTTCAAGGTTTAGTCTTAAGACTTAAGTTACACTTCACCATAAAGTTTTCATGGGTATCATGCTTGTCTCGTACACTTAAGTAGAACTAGTTCATGAAGCTTTACCATGTATATAAAAGGGTGCAGCTCTAAGATCCATTTCGTTATTATTATGTAATGGAAAAGGTGAAGACTGGCACTTCTCTTTGCTCCTCTCTATACAATTGATAGGATGTACGGAGGCAGTTGTGGATGAGTTTTAGCCTGAATCATTACCGCCTCCTAGATTTTTGCCGAGTGAACAGGGTATACTTAGTATTCACATCAAGTTGTTGGGAGGAGTACGGAAAATCAGTTGATTGGAAGTTGTAACTAGTGCGTAGATGTCAAGTCGTACAATTTACTACGCTCTTCTCTCCCTGACTCCAAGTATGTGAGGATCTCATTGAATAGTGTCAGAAGCGGAGAAACCCCTTCGAAAGTTTGGTGTGCCTAAAAGATCTAGCAAACTAGGCACTAGCCAAGGACATGTATCGTGGTGCGGTATAAAAAATACGGGACTATAATGATGACGGCTGGCTGCTATGATCATGGCTGTGAACTGATCTCTAAGAGTGAGGTACAGATGCATGTTAAGAGCAGTTATCTCAAGCTGTGGTAGAAAAGTTATATAGCGCTGCCTCACAGTCACAGGGCCACTACCCTTCCTCTTTGTAAACCATATTGTTATAAAAAGCGAGAGAGAAAAGCATTCGAAAAACTGCAGGATATACTGCACCTCGACATAGCCATCTCCAAAATTGACACCACTACCGAAGTTGTAAGCTCGAGCAAGGTGCCTGTTGAGGGATGCAGAGTTGAACTGAGTGAGGATGTACACTTTGTTGATGCCGCTGTTTATGCAGTTGCTCATAGGGACATCAATCAACCGGTATGCACCTCCTATGGGAACCTGTCAAGGGATTACTATCAGTAGATACTTATCAATGACAGTAGTAAGGAGACCTCTAATCAACTACTTTATATCAGCTCTCTTGTTAGGAAGGTGACGAGAAAGAAGCAACAGAAGATCATCACTCACAGCTGGTTTTGCACGGCGCTTTGTCAAGGGAAAAAGGCGAGTGCCAGCTCCACCTCCTAGAATCACTGCTACAACACTTCTTGAGTCTCTTTTGCTGCCTTCAAGGTCCTTTACCTAAATTCCAGATGAAAGCCCAGAGTTAAGTGTATAGGTCCATTGTGACTAATTTGGATATCTCTTATTGAAAGGTTTAGACTTTTCTTATGCAGTGCAAATGCTAATGAAACCCAAATAATAAATGGAAAGTGCTATAATTACATGATTCTAGGAAATAACGCTTAACTTCTACTTTAGAGACATACGGCAAAATTGATAGACATCTAATACAATGACACTAGTATTTGACCCCGTGAAATTCACAGGGTCGTTTCATGATAACTTTGTCGTGAATTTTTGTTGTTGTATTTTTAGGTTATTTTTGTTTCACATTTTGCTTTTTGGTATTTTTTGCAACATAAGTTGAGTTTTGTGGTCTTTATTATACTATATGTATAGTTTTGGTTT
>CAAKMY010036174.1:0-24320 GCA_901111285.1 Corrigiola litoralis
CAACTGATTTAATGAAATAATCAAACCCGAGTTTATTCTAATTGAGATTTATTATTTAATCACAATTGTGGAGGACACTTACTCCAACAAAATTTTGATCATAATCAAAATTGAACTTGCTTCTTATTCTCAACTCACCATCTATGGTACAAGGCAACAATATCTACAGTATTGGGTGTTAGCTGGTCTCATCAAAATTAGCTCCTATCTTACAAATTACAACTACAAACATCAAACATGCATGGTCGTAATTGCATACTCAAACCATGCTATAGTCATCTTCTTCTACAGCCCTTTTGCTATTCTTACAACTTGAAATAAAGTATCCATTGCCAAGAAGAGGTGCAGCGTCACGCTCGTTCCCTGCCTTTGCTCTCCCAGAATCTTCTAGGATGCTACATCGCTTCAGTACCTGCAAAACCTCCTTCATTGAAGGCCTAGAAGAAGGCAAGGTGTTGGTGCACATCAATCCCATTTTGAACACATTGGTCATTTCGTCCAAGTAGCAAGGCTCCTTCACCTCCTTGTCGAGGACATCTGCGATGGGACGCCCCTCACTGTAATGCTTCCATGCCCATTCTGCAAGGTTCGAGTGCTCATCTCCAATCTGGGGCTCTTTCCCTGTCACTAGCTCAAGGAGAACTACTCCAAAGCTATAAATATCGATCTTCTCGTTCACCTTTGTTGTGTAGCAATATTCTGCAATACAAATTTATTTGATAGAAATTAAGATCAAGCTCAGGAGTGATTTCAAAAATTTGGTGACAGTGAATACTAAAAAAAAAAAAATTTGAGTTTTTACCTGGAGCCATGTAACCAAAAGATCCAGCAACAGCAGAAACTGTGTGAGGCTCTCCTCCTGGCTTAGCCAAAATCTTTGCTAGTCCAAAATCAGCGATTTTGGGATTTAACTCAGAATCTAGCAAAATATTGCTGGACTTCACATCTCTGTGAATTATTGGCGGTGAACAATCATGGTGCATATAATGTAGTCCCTGAGCAGCACCAATAGCAATCCTCAATCTTGCAGGCCAGTCTAGAATGGCATGGTGAACCGACCCGTTCATTGATGAAACAGATTCCCTTCTACTCTTATGGATCCATTGATCCAAGCTCTGATTTTGCATATACTCATATACAAGGAGTTTCGAGCTCTCACTTGAAATACAGCAAAGTAACTTCACTATGTTCAAATGCCTTATTGTACCCAGTATTTCCACCTCAGCAAGGAACTCTTTCTCCAGTGTATTTCCCATTTTCCGGTTATTCCATATCCTCTTAACAGCCACAGCATCCCCTGATCTATTTACTGGGATCCGAAAAACTTGACCGGACCCTCCTGATCCGATCATATTGTTTTCAATTAAGTTGGCAAGGATTTTCTCTTCTGTGAAGTCCAACTTATGGAATGAGGTCAATTTCCATGTTGCTAGCTCATGGTTATGCTTTCTTTGCCTCAGTTCACTGATTAAAAACACACTGAAGTATAAAGTTGCTAGAAAGGAAACTAATGCAAGGACTAGGATCAAAGCTAGAGACTTAGAGGACAAACTCTTTGCTTTATGTCGATAAATCGAGCACTTTGGAAGTTCTGAAACTCCTCCATCAGAACATACATTGGTATTCAAAAAGCTAGCATCAAATGCATTGTTATCAAGCCCAAGTGGGACTCTCCCAGTAAACTTATTGGAGGAAAGGTTGAGTGAAGTGAGAATTAGCTGGCCTAATTCAGGTGGAATTTGGCCGGATATTTGATTAGAGGATAAATCAAGATAATTAAGAACAGGCAGAGACCCTAAAACTGGGGGAATCAAGCCAGAAAGCTCATTATGAGAGAGATTTAAGCTATTCAAGCTTCGCCATGAGATGATTTCTGAGGGAAGCTCACCTGAGAGTTGATTACCATCAAGCTGAAGAGAACTGAGGCGTGGAAGGCTAGTCAACTCCAATGGAATTGTACCTGAGATCATGTTGTTGCTGGCCTGGAACACAACCAAATCACCCCAACTTTTTACACTTGGCGGTATTTCCCCCGAAATTCTGTTGTTACTAATCTCTATCCTCGTCAAATTCCAAGCCAATTTTCCAGGAAGTGTGCCAGAAAACTGGTTGTTGCTCAGCTTTATTGTTGTCATATTCTGCAAGGTCCATAGTCCTTCAGGAACCGCCCCGGTGAAACTGTTATTGTTGAGCTGAACTGTCAACAAACTGGTGCATTGGCCTAGAGAACTTGGGATTGTTCCATTCAGATGGTTATTGAATGCCACCACACCCAACAATGCCCCGCCAGCGCAGAGATGTTCTGGCAGCGGGCCAGTGAACCCATTGTTCGGTACCTCGAATCGCTCGAGCTTCGAGTGTAGGCCCATTTCCCGGGGAAGTGGACCAGAAAACCGGTTCCCAAACAGCGACAATCTCTTCAAGGTAGGAATTAGGCCTATATTTGGTGGCAACATACCATACAATTGGTTGTTATACATGGCCAAAACTTCCAATCTTCGCAACTTCCCAATCCCTTCAGGGATTGTTCCAGTCAACTGGTTATTAGAGATATCTATTTCCACCAAATTCAAGCACTCGATCGAGTTCGGAAGTCCCCCGGACAACCTATTATTATATAGGTACAAATGTGTCAAGTTCTTGTTCAAGAACAACCCTTTTGGTATTCCACCTACCAAGTCATTCTCCACCAAGTCTAACCACACAAGGGTAGACAGATTACCAAAAGTATCAGGTATCTCACCAATCAAGTTACATTGAGTCATCAGTAATAACTGCAAACTCTTCATCATCCCAAATTCTGTAGGCAACTTCATTGGAGAAAATGAATTGAATGCCAAGCGCAACTCCTCAAGACTACCCAAGTTTGCTAGCTCAGAAGGAAATGTTCCATTGAACAAATTCTGTTCCAAATTCAAGGTGATCAACCCTTTGAGCTGAGCTATTGAGCTTGGAATATCACCAGTGAAGTTGTTGGCACTAAGGTCAAGGTGTTGAAGATCAAGGGAAAGTTTACTTACATCATTTGGTAACAGCCCAACAAAGTAGTTTTGTGATAAGTCTAAAGTTTGGAGCTTGGTACAATTGTATAGAAATGTAGGGAATTCTCCTGGAATGTTATTGTTACCTAGAATAAGAGTGGTCAAATTCTTGAGATCACATATAGAAGATGGTATTGTACCATTAAGGTTCTGGCTCCCTAGGGAAATTGCAGTGACCGCCTCGCCGCCATCTACGCATTGTACACCAGGCCATTGGCAATGAGAGGTAGAAGTGTTCCATGTTTGCATGGGGAGTTGATTGCCCCATTGCTGCTTGATACTCAACAGAATTGCCTGATCAGAAGGCGTCGTTTGTGAAGTTACCGAAAAGGGTAGGGAGGTAAGTACTAGGGAAAGCAAATGGAAGAGGAAATGTAAGGGTATTTTTGACATTGTGTGTGGTTTTATTAGGCTTGTTCCTCTGTTTTTTGCTTGCTCTACCTCAGGGAGTTGGAAGGCAGAGGAGCTAGAAGTGGGAAACTAACATGGAGGGAAGATGTTCAACGGTCTTTGTGTTCATATTTGGTGTGCTATCTTTTGGGTTTTGTAGTTTAGTAATATGATGATCTAAAGTGGGGTTGGAGGAAACCACACTGAAACTCAACGTAATTATGTAGATTGCCACTGAAAGTGATTGGAATAACAAATTGAAGTAAGCTAGTGGTATGTCACATTGTTTTGTTCTTACACGGCTCAACTGGTCTATATGAATATTTGATTAGTCGTAAATTTAATACAAGTTGGGTACAACCACTTAGGTAAATCATTTGTTTAGCTCTAGAAGAACTTATGTATAGTAAGGAAGTATGATCACTTCAACTGTGAATGCAATTTATGTAGGACTATTAAGCATATTCTAGAGTAATCTCAATTAATTAGTACTTTAATATCCATATAACGCTTTTAAGGGTTGGTGAAAGAGATGGCGAGGCTTCTTTGGTCTCGGCTTCGACTTTAAATAAGAGTAGTTGAGCCTAATAATAACGTACTCCCTATATTCCAACGAGAAATTAACGTTTGTAAGTTGCGAGAGAAAATTCATACATACGTTTACTTGATGGAACAAAGGAGTATTATATGCGGCAAAAATAGCGAATGTGAAAGTTCCATACTTCCATGTCGATCAAATAATTATAAGAAAATCATACATCCTTTTTCCCATAATAAACAAAATATAAATCAAACTAATTATGAGTTACGGAGTATGAAGATTGTAAAAGTTGTCCACATCTATTGAGGTGGATTTACCTAGTGACGATCTTAAGCAATTAAAATAGTTCGTAATTATCCAACGAGATACATTATATTTTCTTTTCTCATCGTATCAAACAAATGAAAAACATGATGATCAATTGATCCAGTTGTTTGTGACGCAATAATGATTCTCGTCCGTCATTTCTGTCATATAAGGTTAGCCGTTTACTTGGTCGTTGACTTGGATGATAAGCACCCGCACGTGGTTATAGCTTGTGGGTCCCGCTTTCTAGAAGACCTTAAACGGTTGGGTTGGTTCTTTGACTTTGACCAAAAGCATTAATCTTTGACTAAGGGGCAATATCGTAGTTGAAGTAACTTTCGAGGGCCGAACTTGCTGTTGCTTCTTGACTATTCTAGTCCAACCAAATCACGGGATTCTCTTGGAAAGAAAGGAGAAACTAAGTAAATGATAGTCCCTAACCAACAAAATCTGGTGTTGTAGTTGCTCACTTCATCCCTTAATTATGAGGTTTGGAATTCGATTCTTGTCCATGGGAATAAAACACATTTTTTGGCCAGTCGTTTACCTCTTAGAAGAGCACCCACGACAATAGATTAGTCACTACTTCCGGTGGTTGTGGAGGAAGAATAGTAAATGGGTGGATCACAGCCCAAAAACAATTGCACTTGTGTATGTTAAAGTGTACAATTTTATCAAATAAGGAAATAAAACTGTTTTATTGGAATACCCTAAAAAAGAAATATAGGGTTATTCTATTGAGACGGAGAGAGTATGAGCTAAACAAACCATTTTCCCATCCCTCACGCTATGAAAGAATGGGAAATTGAGTGTAGAAGACAGAATGAACTAGAAGCAATTTGACTTGGATATTAAGATGGGTGTATTAATAATACGAAGTTAGGTTGCATTAAGCAACCATGTTTGGAATGGGGACGGGGGAAATGATATAGATTCAACGGGGGTTACTCTCTCACATGAGTTTTTCAATCCACAATTATACATAGTGTTTTGAAATCCATATAAAAGAGTGAGTGCTGAATTAATAAATTGATATACCACTACGTTATTTTATATACAACCGTGATTAACAAATTAGGTAGTGGTACTAAATGAAAAGTAGTATCTAACAACAAGCTAAATAATCATCATAAGCATTTTAAAAATCTTATACATACTTGGCTCCCCTCAAAGCTTGGCTTTTTGAAAGAGGGGAAAAAAGAAAAAATGGTAACATAACTGCAAACCCTTAGTCCATAAAATCATTACCTGAAACTCTGAAAGGGTGGTAACCTTGATCATTCTATGGATTGGAAAGGTTTTGAGGTCATAAGATCTTTCCCAACTCCCTGAATTGACCCACAAGCTGCAGCTAAGGAGACTAGCAAGCAAAGCAAGCTGAGAAGCTGCAACATGAACCACTTCAAAGACCGCCATTTAATCTTCTTTTGAGCAATGTACATCTCAATTGGGAAATACACAGTCAGCGGCCAAAAGCCGATTGATCCAAGTAATGCAAGAATGTCATTGAAGAAGGGCATTGCCATAGCCAAAGTGGTTATTGAGATAACAAACAATGTTCTTCCTGTCAATCGCAGTTTGTTGACACTAAATACGGTTCTTGTACCAATTCTGATGGGGTACTCTGCCTTGACAAACTTTGAGTTTGGCCATTTGTCGCTACACAACGACTCGATTTTGCCATATACTGGCTGAGCAAACACCTGCCCCATCACATAATAACTCTTAAAGATTCATGTTCACCATTTAGAATGTTATGAATATACCAAAGTTTCATCGTGCATGTGTTTGAAGACATTTGGAGTAAAATATTTCTCGAATTAACAGTTACTTGAAAAGGTCGTTCTGCGGAACTTATATCAACTTTTTTGTAGCTTGTCTAAAACAAATTTATGTAGTGTTATCCAAGGTGTGCTGGGTAGTCGGTAGTAGAATGAGTTTTTAATTTTTTGTTTTTATGAGAGCATAACCTGACGAACTTTTCCTTCTAGATTCAATTCGCATAAAAATAAGCAAAATCCTTACAACCAAATAAGATGTAAGAAAAATGGAAGCTGGGGAAAATATATTCTTTGATTAACTATATTGTCATACCTGGTATGCTCCCACTAAGTGGATGACGATGAAAATGTTGGCGATGTCTATCAACCAGAAAGGCTCATAAAACCCAAAACCAGTCAACATGTTTCCTGGCGCACTATTCCCAAATGCAGCATAGCCTAAGCAGCCACACATCATGTAGAATAATGTGGTTGTGAAAACTGCTATTGCATTGGCCTTCTTCATCTCCTTATTCTCTGCTGGTACTGATTTCAGCGTATCCTGATTGCATTCATTAAGCAATACTCTTACCAGGAAATCATTCTCTTTTAAAATCTAATTCTAGAGCTTCATTCAAGGCTTAAATACTTTGTTACTAGTTAGTGGCCAATCATGATGTTTTACCAGACTTGGGTTAGATGGAGAGACTTGAACTAATTTGTAGTCTAGTATGGAGTACAAATTTACCTGTATCTCAACCAGGACTTGAGCAAAATTATAAGCAAATGCAATGTCTCCCAATGCTCTAAACATCCTCCATGTTTTGTCAGAAGCTGATACATCTATGCCAACCTCCACCCCTGTTAGAGTAGTTCTCCCTCCTTTTCCTGCATCAAAAGTACAACTCATCATGTCAGCATGACAGCATTTATAACAGAAACCCATTTGTTCTTTGCTGTACTGTAAACACAAACATATCATCACCACAGAGCCTTTCATGACACTTCCTATCACTGCAGAGATCTTCATTTCTATAACCCCCACCCACAACCTAAAAAGAAAAGGAGAAGACAAAATGCAGATTATAGTTTAGAGGAGACTGGTTAACCTGAGATAATTTTGGCTAGTGCAAGCCCTATACCAATTGAGGCATAACCAAAGGACATAATTGTAGCAACAGTTGACAGCCACGTTAGCTTATGAAAGTTTGGAATTTGAGACAAAAAGATTTCAAATATTCCTAAACCGATCATGTAAGGGTTACTGCTGAACTTGCATGAGGCAGCATGTCCTTTTCTGTGGAAGCAATTTGATTTATGGACCGCCCTGACAATTGACAATCAACATATAGTAATTAGCTTTACTTGTGAATTTTTGCCTTTTAGAGTGGAGGACGGAACTCATTTCGGAAGGGCTTACACCATGCTTATGGATGCTGTAATTGTATAGCCGATGAGAAATCCACTTAAGTTGACATACTGTATTATCCCACAAGCAATGCAATTCAATGTACCTAGACAATCAAACATTTTGGAACAATCAAAATAACAATCAAGGAAATTGTTAGACAAATCAATGATGAATGAGCACAATGTTAACATAACAATGGCATTCCACCAGAGGTTTTTTGGTTCTGACAATCATGATTGGCAATTTATGATACCCAAGCGTTTTCTGTTACATGATATAATTGAAAATAGATGACCTAATGATCTTGGTCCAACTAGGTAATAGAAGTCTAACGTCAACGTTCTGATGGTACCTAAACTGGCTCGGACCTCCTCCATGAACGAATAGTTTCTCTTCCCGGTGACAGGATCAGGAGACCTATAACAATCTGCAAGGAGATTTGACGTATAAAGTGTGATGGCCGAAAAGATTACAAGCGTTGACACTCCACCTATCCATCCAAGCTGTGCTGTGCCCCAAGCTAGGGAAAGAACTCCTGAACCTATAATTGCTGTAATAATGTGTGCACTTGCAGTCCACATGGTCCCTGCAAAGTAAAGATCAATTTGAGAAAATATGTGCCTCAACAAACAAGCAAAGCAATTACATATTGCAGTTGGCATTTGGCACTCAATCAGCTCTTAAGCACTCAGTAGGGAACTACAAACTCAGCCTGGGAATAAACCGAACATGACAAATAGCTTTCAATAATTGGTTCTACCTGCGTATCCACTCCCAAGTCATAAACTCCTTTATTTGACGCGCGCCAAACCCATAATAAAACATATGAAATCTCATATTAAAACACACAATCAAACATAATTTTAATTGTAAGATCTAAAATGTTACTAGACCTGCTGTACGGTTATACTTTCATGTATCAGTGTACGGTGTACCAGTGGAATGCAACAAGTTGACGACTTTGTTGTCTACTCCATTCTTGTTATAATTAGTTATTACATACGAAGTACGTGTTACGTTGATATAATGTCACTAGAGATCTTCTACTTTAAGCCTTTAAGAGATCAACATATATTGCAATTTGTTCGCGAAGTTTAGATTTTATTGGATAAGTACAATGGTATAGGGACCAAGATGCCCTATCTTTGCACCTTATCCCCTAAAGAAAACCAGCAATGGTCAGATTTTTTTTTATCAAACTCTATTAGCTTGCATATTCAGTTATTCACCATCGAAAGCTGTTTTTTTTTTTTAATTCATAATCACCCATAAAAACATCGATTTTTTTTCTGACCAGGAAGAGGTGAGGGCTCATGAAGTGAAGCAAACTCGACCATTGGCTATTGGCTATATGTGCACAAAGTCGCTGATAAGAATCGAACACCTAATTATTGGGGAAAGAGAGTTTTAACCACTTGAGCTAGTTCTTTTCTTGATTACGTAAGCTATGTAAGACAATGACAGGCATTTGACACATACATAAAGTTTTATATAAGACCGTCTAGGTCATTTTTTGGGTTGAAGTAGTCAGTTCTATTGTACCGGTAATATAATTTGACCACTTTGACTCAATTGGAAACTGTCTAATTTAAAATTAGAAGTAGACCGGCTGTCTCCTTTAGTCAATTTATGTGGCAATTATTATTTGTTGATACGAGAACTCAAACTTAGGACGTATTGGGTAATGTTGAAATATTTTCATTTATGGTGATAGGATGGGTTATTTCATAATTTCATTTTTGTGTTGTATGAAAACTTAATTATGTTCAAGAAATGAAAAATACTAAATCAAATATACATCTTCACAAGCAAAAGCTAAGCTAAACTAGCTAGGATTTAACAGCTATCACCTAGCTAGGAGTATCTAACGGTCGACAACAACAACATCTACGATTTCTACTAAACAACTAATGTTAGCGAACACATACACCTAAAGCTTGCAAAACCGAACCGACCCGAACCGCCCGAAAAAGACCCGATTCAACCCGAGAAAATCACCACCGGAACCGACCCATTGCAAAACCGAAACCGGATACAACCCAAAAAGTGGAAACCCAAAACCGTACTATATGATCCGAAACCGATTCAACCTGAAGTATGACCCGACCCGACCCGAACCGAACCGATATAGATATCGAACACATAATTGATTGAATTATAGCAAGTTATCATCAAGAATCATTTAAACTATGTTATATAGTATACTATTATTATTATTTCTTGAAATTTGATATACAATGTTAGATAAAATATTGTTAATTTGATACTATAGTAGAGAATAACTCAACCCGAAGTTGACCAGAGACTAATTTGACTCAAAACTGATCCAATTTGAAACCGAATCGAACCTAACCCTACCCGAAAGAATAAAGGACCCGGTGTGACTCGAACCTGATATGACCCAAACCGAAAACAAACTGACCTGAAAGTTGTTATGATCCGAGTTGACCCAAAACCGAAATGATCCGAACCGAGCTAACTCGACCCGGCCGATTGCCCGCTCTACACCCATACTGTGTGTGTACTACCTTTTTTATACCACCTCTTCTGTTGTTTTGTGCTTCATCCCTTTTTTTAAGATTCGTTCAGTATATGTGTAATTAATTAGTGTGTTTACTAAAAAAAATTAACTAGTGTGTAAGAATTAGAATTAAATGAAAGCATAACCTAACCAAGTTAATCCTTTAAAAAACATGAGATAGTGCCACCCACCCAAATCCTAATTTGGCGCCACCTAGTGATATGACTGTGTTCAGCTTGCATGGTAGGCTTCTGCTCTATACAACCTCTTTAGAGTGGGAAGGTTACTCCATGTTGTCACAAATTCTCATAAAAGACCGTCTATTTTTATAATAAAAGTAGTTGCAAGGTAAATTTATTTAAACTCCCAAAAAGCCCAAATCAAGTTATAGATAAAAGTAGATGGTCTTTTGATAAGTTGTATGTATTGAGAAGTTTTTCTCAATGAACTCCCTCAATCCCTTTAAGATTGTCAATTTTTTCTATTTTGATCCTTCCACAAATGGTTGTCAAGAGAAGGTATAAATAAATCACCAAACACAAATACTTTGTGTTATATGATCTATTTAAGGGAACATATAATTTTATTTAGGAAAGAATCCAGCAATTAGGAAAGAGATAATAAATTATGTGTCATTTCTCCTTTATTTTTAACATTTTAAAATTGTGACAACCTTTCAAGGGGAGGACTTGTACGAAATCGATGCTGCGAAGTGTAATTATTAATAAGGATATAATGTAGTTCTCACAAGCGTATTAGTAATATGTAATCGATGCTACGGAATGTAATTTTTAATATGGATACCATGTAGTTCTCATGGGTGTAGTAGTAATCCAAACGTTAAATTAAGCAACCACCATTTTTTAGCACCTCTTTAGATTACCAGCAAGATAGGCTTAAATTAAATCAAACAATTCATCAATTCCAAGTACACATGATATTCATAGATTACCATTGACTTTATGCGTACATTTCAGACAAAAAAGAAATAGAAACTAGCACAAACCCATGCCGAGCATGACTTATAGTACAACTTATTGGTGGAGAGTGAAGCCACATCGAGAAAGAGTCGGTCTAGGAGGCATGTTCTCTTAAACTTATTTTTACTTATTTTATTTGAATTTTTCTAATTTTTATGAGATTTGTTTATGAACTTTTCTTAATTTCACTTATTTTTTGAACTTTACTTATTTTTCTTAGCTTTATTTATTTTTATTTATTTTTTCCGATTCATGCTATTTTGATAGCTCAACTTTACTTATTGTTATTTTTTTACTTATTCTTATAAACTTAACTTATTTTTCTTATTCTCCTGAACTTCAACTTTTTTTATTTCTTCTAAAATTATCTTATTTTTTCTGAAATTAAGTAAAAATATTGTGAGAATAACAGGTGCTTAACACCTGAATCTAATGAAGCTTCATAAAAAAACGAAAATGAAGCATTTATTATTTAGCTTATTTTGTAATATTTTCCGAAAATTGTATTCAAAACACAACACGAATTATACACAAGAAATTTGTCTGCATCGAAAGTGGTGAGTGCTATCCGACACATAAAAACTGTATATATAAGAGTATAAGACTGTCAAATTTTAAAATTAAACCGTTTTAAAAAGTATGCCTTTTTACACTGACTATGACTACTTTTAAATGAAAATAATTTGCCTCTTTCAATACTTTCTCATCTTATAGACACAATAACACAAGCAAACGAATTATACACTAGAAATTTTCGCAAAGAAAGTGAAAATGAGATAGAGAAGTACGTTACCAGTTCTTTTGGGCTTGCCATCATCATCAAACTCTACCTCATCTGCAAACTTGTAGTTGGCAGCCAACATTCCATCTCCATGGTTGCAATCCTCATGTCTTGTTCCTCCCATATTTTCTTACCCTTTTTTTCTATGTGTAACAGTTCGTTAAGAATCCAAAAATAGATAACCACAACTTTATATTGCCGAAGGGGCCTAAAACGAGTCTCGCGCAGGAAAAATATAGTTGAAGCTCAGTTCACAGTCTGACTAAGGAGTCAATACAAGTTGGAATGAATGTGTACAGGTTATGCCATGCATGCGCTATTTGTAGTGAACACATGTCTGGATACTTCACAGATGGAGTACAAATGTCAATTACCGAAAAAAAATTATGAGTTTTTCCACTTTTAGTTTTGTACGTTATAATTTCTTGAAAACTTTGTCAGCTTAATAAATGTAAAGTTGGAACTTACATAGTAGGCTCTAATCAATAAGTTATTATGTGTAAACATTTGTAAATATCCAAGTGGGAATATTGAACGCTGTAAAAATTGTCAAACCCGTTCTATGCAAGTTCAAAGGCCAAACCACCAGTGCAGCTGTGCTACGTGGTTCAATTCCTCCAAAGACTTCAATAAAAGTTTTTTCTACGTGGTTTAATTCCTCTATGGCTCTATAGATAGACTTTGATTAAAGTTATTGCTACAAATTAAGATTCGTCTTTAGGGATAAAGGAGGAACCATTTTAGGAGACATATTTTGTGCTTCCCTCTTTAGTCTTTATTGATAGAGCACTAACTTGAGGCTATTAATGCATTACTTTTGTAAGCTTAATAAAATATTTCAGATTGCAATATAATTAAAGAGATAGAACAAATGCCGAACAATCTCCATAGCACTGCTTAAAAATATACGATCGCTATTTCAAAAAAAAAAAAAAAAATGATCTCATGCTCTGAAGCATCAAGCATCCCTTAAGTTTTGGTTGTTGCTTTAATTATGAGCAATTTATCAGTCGTTAATCAACGCACTGCCAATACTTTTTGAGTCTTATGGAAAAGTAGAAGCGACCAACTCCAATTTTTCAAAAAGTTGATGTTTGGACCATCACAGAATATATGAAACAAGCTCACCTAGATGATATCCCAAGTTGGTCATATTCATCGGCAATCAACTAATTCAATAATTTCATTTATTTTTGGTCTTGAAATTCCAAGGATAATGGTTGCGCCTGCATAGTAGTGATTGTTCCTTTATATCTTTAGAAGCATATTTGAAGTTGCTTTAGCATGAGTTGTCAAGTACTCAGAATGTTGATTGTGATCTTAGTTAATATTGTTTAATTATTAAGTACTCTAGGACCTATGTATATTTTGACAACAAAAGCTATAAATTGGTGTAACATCACCTATCACATGGCTTTTTTTTTAATCTCACAAAAATCCGTTTAATAAAGAATAATTATTAGGTTTGAATGTGTGATATATGTCATGTGACAAAAGTAAAAATTGTGTCAAATTTTTAAAACAATTCACGGGACAGGAAATGGACCATCAATTAACACAAATGATCTAAAATGGGGAAAGGGAGGGACTAGATAGATTGGAAGATGCATGCAGAGATAAAGATGGGCTGTTTGATTTGGAGCATAAGTATGTCTAACATGGAGAAAAATGATCTTGTTTACATTGATGATTGTTTTTTTTTTTTTTCTGGCAACGGATATGATTGTTGTTTTAATTTGCTGAACCTTAGTTACTCTTATATCTTAATTAATAGGAAAATTATCTAGGGTACCCTTGAGGTTGTCAGCTTTTTCTGTTGTACCCCTTAACTTTGGAGGCTATCCATAGTACCCTTGAGGTTTGATTTTACAAAAAAATGAGTAGAAAGTTGACCCCCACATGAGTTAAAGTTAATAAAAGTAATTAAAATACTTTATATAGGTAGTGTTTGATAATATTTATTTTATTTTTGTTATAAACAACTAAAATTGATTTTGTTATTTATGGTCTTCAAAAATTATTTTATATATAAAGAATATTTGGTATAGTATTAAAAAGCTCTTTGGTATGCTTAAAAAGTTTTTTACTTTTTAAAAGTGAATTTTCTTCACATCTTAGTTTTTGCTTTATAAATAAAAAAATATATATTTTTTTAAGAAAGACAGAAAGAAAGATAAAAAATAAAAAACTAGTTAGTTACCGACAAAACAATGTTTTTATAACTACTTTTGTTGACTAAAAATAAAATAAAAATGCTTTTAAAAAAGTTACGAAAAACCTATTTTAAAAGAGATATAGTTAAGAGTTTGAGTTATGTGTTGAATATGTATTATTAGTTTATTTTTTAAATCACTAAAATAGCTTGATTGAATTAAATGTTAATGATTTTAAGTTTTCAGCTTTTCTTTGTCAAAAATAAACCTCAGGGGTACCATAGATAGATCTAAAACTTGAGGGGTACCACAGAAAAAACACGAAAACTTAGGGGTACCTTGGATAATTTCCCTAATTAATAAGATTAAAGTTGATGCGAAAATGATTATGATCATTGCAATTGTATGAAGTATATGTACTCTCTTCATTTAAGAAGAACCTTCCTATAGTCACGCTTGTCTGAGAGGCATGCTCATCGAAAATAGGAAGGTAATACGTTTGTATATCTTTCAACGTATATTGAACTCAGTCCTTCTAACGGTAGGTCAATAGCCGGAGAGCGCGGGAAAATAGGACCATATACTCATGTGTATGGAACACCATATACATATAAAATTAAAAAGAGGGGGTAATATAGTAATTTGTTCTTTCATCTCTTTTTAACCCCATGTGTATATGTTTTACCATATACATGAGTACATGGTCCATGTATTGGAGAGCGCGTACGTTAATACAGGCTTGTTACCTATTTTCTATCACAAGAATTTGCTGCATGTTACAGCCAATGCATGGACCATGTACTCATGTATATGGTATAACATATACACATGGGGTTAAAAGGAAATGAAAGAGCAAATTACTATATTAACCACTTCTTATTAACCTCATGTTATATGATGTTCCATATACATGAGTATATGGTCCGATTTACCCGTTTTAGCACGTGCTAATGTGTATACCGTGCTAATGTGTATACGGTGCTAACCGTATACACCGGCCCGTACACAGCGGCACATCGCGCTTATTCAACTCGGTTTCACTTTGAAAAACTCGAACCAAAAATTCGAACATTCACACAACTTTTTGATCTCACTGTAATGTTTTTATTCAACTACGACAAAGAGAAAATGAGATGAGTTACAAATGACAAAAAAAAAAAAAAATATTAAGTCGATGAGAGAAAGAAAAAGTCAATTTTTTTGACCAAAAATTCGCAAAAATATGAATACGCGTTTTAACTAACTATAACTAGGATAATACATCAAACACAAAATCATACGGGTTATCAAAGTGTGTCAAACAATATTGTACTCACTGTGATATCTTAAGCTTCGGGGTTAGCTGTCACACACCACACTTCCAAAATTTTCACAAAGTAGATCTTTAAGATAGTAAGAATTTAACCCAGAGCACTTAGATCAACTGGTAAGGGGTTGTTCTAGCTTAATGTGAGGTCTCAGGTTCGAGACCCTGTGAATGTAACAGTGTTAAAAATTAAGAGGGAGAGCTTTGCCGCCCTAGTGGTCCTACCCGGCTCGAATCCGGATTAAACCGGATGGTGAAAACCAAAAAAAAAAAGATAGTAAGAATTTAAAGAGTAAGGCCCAATGATTTAGAGTTTAATCTATTGTTCTATGGTCATATCCTCACATTTCTTTTATCAATAATATTAGCTACTCCGATATATCAAAGATAAAAATAGTAAGAATTTACATCCGCATTTTCAAAGAACAATAAAATGGCAATAGATGTTCCCGTTCAACAGAAAACTGGCAGCGGACGGTGGAGGCGAAAACGTGGGGAGCGATCACAAACAATATGAAGGAGGTCGAATAAATCCTAAGAAATTGTAATAAATTTTTTACTATTTCATAGAACAATAAAATGGTGGTAGTTTTTCGCCAAATGCATGAGACGACAGCTAGGATGGCGACTTTGTAACATGATCGGAGCGAATACACCATTTACATAGGGCTTAAGTGGCTATGGAGAAACGAATGCCGGATTCTAATCATCTTATTCGCGTTTCAATTAACTATTGTTCGTTTACTCTAATCATAAGATTTGGGGTTTCATTCTCATTTGCGATTTTATAAACAAAAAAGAAAATGAAGATGTGATCAGTTGGTAGCAACTTTGATAGATTTATAGTGTAGTAGTACGGAGTATTACTCTCCAGTAAACTTGGTTTCTGCTATGCTGGTCCAAATGCTGGAGATAAGTCTTATCTCGCATATGGTGAAGTATTTGGTACAGAAATGAGGTGCTCTTTACTTAATGAGATTGGAAAAAAGAAAGATATCTGTATTTTCAAGCTAGGTGCAGTGATTAACTCTTGAAAGGAAAAATATTAGCCAAACAAACAAACGTGGTTAACAATCTAGGTAGTACGGAGTAGGTACTATCAATAAATTACATATCACATTCTTGGTTTGCCTCAAATTAAGCATTTAGCTGCAGAGATGTGTTTGATAGAATCATCCTCCAGTTTATATCCTTGATCATTGCTTGAACTGAAAGGGTTTCGAGGTCATAAGATCCTTACCAACTCCCTGAATTGACCCACAAGCTGCAGCCAAGGAGACTAGGAAGCAAAGCAAGCTAAGAAGTTGCAGCATGTACCACTTACAAGACAGCCGTTTGATCTTCTTTTGTGCAATGTACATCTGAATGGGGAAGTACACAGTCAGTGGCCAAAACGCGATTGCTCCGAGAAACGAAAGAATGTCATTGAAAAAGGGCATTGCCATAGCCATTGTGATTACTATGATCACAACTATGGTTCTTCCAGTCAGCCTTAGTTTGTTGAAAAAGATCGTTCTCCCACCTATTCTAATTGGATACTCTGCGTTGACAAACATTGAGTCAGGCCATGCCTCTCTGGCCCATGATTCGAGCCTGCTATACAGTGGCTGAGCAATTACCTGAATGGAAAACTTTATTAGACTTTGGGTGCACTAATAAGAACTGTTTGGTAAACTAATCAAATGTAAAATTATGTTGCTTCATCAATATATTAGTAGACAAGTAACACAATTCTCGTACTCGAATATGTTGTTTAAAAATCATGTACTGTCTATTTATACTAGATTTGCATAAAATGAAAGCATATCCTTACAGAAAAAAGAAGATTTGGAGAAAACACTTTTCTTTTTGAGAAAATTTTCTGCCATACCTGGTATACTCCCACTAAGTGGATGGCAATGAAAATGTTGGCCACGTCTACAACCCAGAAAGGCTCGTAGAATCCAAAACCAGTTAGCATGTTTCCTGGTGCACTATTTCCAAATGCTGCATAGCCTAAGCAGCCACACATCATGTAAAACATAGTAATTATGTTTATTGATATTGCGTTGGCCTTCTTCATCACCTTATTCTCAGCTGGTGTTGATTTTAGCGTATCCTGTGGTCATGAAAGACACTGTTATGAGGGTAACGATAGTCCTCTAAAACCCAATTCATGTGCTCCATCAAGGATTGTAAAATTTACTTAGATTACCAAACATGATAGTTTCACAAAACTTAGGTTAGAAGATGAAGAAAGTTATGCTGTATGTTGTTACCTGTATCTCAGCGAGGACTTGAGCGAAATTGTAAGCAAACGCAATATCTCCAAGTGCTCTGAACACTCTCCATGTTTTCTCAGATGCTGATACATCTACGCCTACCACTACTCCGGTTAAAGTAGTTATCCCTCCGTTCCCTGTGCAAAATAGTAGAACTCATTTTATGTCACTTCTAAAAACAGAATCCTCTACCTCTTCCACATTGGCCGGTCATTACATATTACACCATCACTACCAGTCCACCATGAAGCTCTCATACCGGGGTTCCCCAAATCGTTTTTCGAACAACTACCCTCTTCTTAAAAGGAAAAAAACCGAAGAAGAGAATATGGAGATCACGATTTAGAGGAGACTAATTTACCTGACATTATCCGGGCTATTGCAAGCCCTATACCGATGAAGGAATAACCAAAAGACATGATTGTAGCAACAGTTGATAGCCATGTTAGCTCATGAAAGTTGGGAATTTGAGACAAGAATATTTCAATTATCCCTAAACAGATCATGTAGGGGTTGCTGCTGAACTTGCAAGAGGCAGCATGTCCACTTTTGTGAAAGCAATTTGATTTACGGACCGCCCTAGATAAAAAAAAAACAACCATATATATCTATAATGATTTCATGTTGAATTCGGAATATTAATTGAAGCATTGAGCTACTGATGCATAAGAGATCTTACACCATGCTGATAGATGCGGTAATTGTATAGCCAATGAGAATCACACTTAGGTTGAGGTATTGTAAAATCGCACAAGCAACGCTATCTACTCTACCTAGACAACCAAACATTTTGGATCAGTCAAGGCAAGATTCTAGGAAAATTATTTGCTGAAACAAAAAACAAGCGCGCAACATAGTGATAAGAATACAAAAGTAGCCATATGGTATTGCATAACAAAAAAACATATCATCAAATATCTCACAGTAAGGTTATATTGACGATTAATGATTCCAACTATTTTTAAGTTAGATTATATATTGGCGAAAAATAGTCAAATTTTCTTAATGATATTGGTTCGACTATGTAATGGAATTAATTCTAGTGACAATGTTCTGATCTGATGGTACCTAAATTGGCTCGGACCTCCTCCATGTACGTATAATTTCTCTTTCCAGTGACAGGATCGGGAGATCTGTAGCAATCTGCACGAATATTTGATGTATACAGCGTGATGGCTGAAAAAATAATAAGTGTTGATACTCCTCCTATCCATCCAAGCTGTGCTGTTCCCCATGCTAGGGAAAGAACTCCTGAACCTATAACTGTTGCTATAATGTGTGCACTTGCAGTCCACACAGTCCCTACAAAAATGAGAAGATCAAATGTACATCAATGAACAAACATATACAAATTAATACATTTGTGATATAGTAAGCTAGTTTTTAAGCACTCAGTAAAACATTTTTGGATGAATTTGTGATCGACTGAGTCTGAGACTACATAATTTATACAAACAACTTTAAGATGACCCGCATAGGACATACAGCATGCAGGCTCACAAGCTCCATGATATGATGCTCGCCGGGCCGTCTCAACCAATAACTTCTACGGAGTATTCCTTTAGAGATTATTAACTAATTCATTTGTACTCTACTTTTAACCATTTATATGAGTTTGCATGCAATATTCAGTCAGTAGTTGTAGGATGGACTGTTGAAAACTTGTACGAGGTCATCTCCTGGTAATTAACCGATGATATTTTCCACATAATTTGACTAACTTTCTTGACCATGCATGGTCGCATGGACGATTAGTCGATAACAGTAAAGACTTCAGGGGCACTAACCAAGCATCAACGTACTTAGGGGAAAACAAAGAAAACAAGTTGTTCCTATAGTAGCTTGCCGGATAAAAAACGTTACAAAAAGAAGTTTTTTTTTTTTTTTTTCACTCCGTAGTCCGTATGAAATTAGCTAGAGGGTAGAGGCAGACTGTTTACGGCTATGCCTATTAACTACCACTCCGATAGACGTTTGTCCTGTGCATTAACATTTACTAGTATTTCACACCCACTACGAAGACTTGATTGTTCTGCACTCCTAATACACAACAATGATACAAGCAGAATAACAGTTAGTAAAAAAGTTTTAAGAGAAGCTATATTACCAGTTCTTTTGGGCTTGCCATCATCATCAAACTCATCCGAATCAGCAAACTTGTAGTTGGCAGGTGACACTTGATTACCTCCATGCTGGAATTCCTCATGTCTCGTAACTCCCATACTTCTTTTTTAATTCTGGTCGCAAGGCAACTAAAATGTACTCCGTAGTAGACTAGTACAGAGTACACTAGTAGTATGTGATATTATTTGATTACAAACCTAAAATAGATAATTTGATACAATAGAAACTATATTGCCAAAGGTTACAAAGAGAAGTCCCACTACTAATTAAGAAATTAGTTAGTTGAGCTGAAGTTCATAGATTGATTCGAGTCAAGTTGGAGTGAGTGTGCATATGCCTTGCTTCCTCCAACACTCGTAATTTATAGCCGTGTCATTGTTACTAATGATTCATAAACGGAACGTGATTATCAAATACAATTAATATTCTCCCCCCTAAAAGTTTGAATGAATTTCTATTTTTAAAATCATTATCACACTTTTCGTTTGGCACCAATTTCTTTTGATAATTCGGTTAGTTTTGGATCGGAGAAAGGGGAATGCGAATTTGTTCCCAAGTTGTGAGCAGTACAGTGGTGTCACATTGTGTGCCATACTATTCTTCTATTCTGGCACATCAAGACATCAATTTTTAGTACATGAAAAGGTCACAGAAAATCGTATGTAGCTATTTGATTGAGTGATGCGACATAAAGCAATTCTTATGAATTCAGTATTTGAAGCATATATATTTTCATTTGGATGTCAAACTTATATTATTGTTTATTACAGAAATTAGTAAATGATATTTCTTCTATGTATGTGCTTCCCAATTACCTAACTTATAATATCATGACAAACTTATGGGGGAAAGTTCAAATTTTAAAATCAAAATCAAAAATAATGATGAATCTCTTTGTAGTAGAGGAGTTACATACGGAGTATTTGAAGTCTTTGTATAAATTAATAAAAACATTATTGGCTATTGTTCAACATTATAATTATTTTTTTTTTTAGATATGACTTATGAGATTTTAGGATATTTTAGGATTAATGTAAAGTCAAAAAATAATGAAAGAGTATATGCGAAAATACCTTGTGAACGATGTCAACAATTAACATATCATGACTAAATTATTTATAAAAGAAGGTCAAACAATCAAAACTATTTGGGAGAAAGCCAAAGAAACCCCAAGACCAGGATTGAGAGAACAACAACAAGACATCCTTTGGTGCAACATTGCCCAATAACAAGAGTCAACATTAGCTAGCAAAATCAACTCTCTAGAGAGAAGCTTGAAACCCCTTCAAAAGTTTGTAGATACCTGTTTACAAACACTATGATATGAAAAACGACATTTTCGCCTTCTCGAGATAAATGTGGCTCACCAAAAGATTCCAATACTCCTTTCAACCACAATTCAATTAGAAACCTTTTGACGTGCTTCCCTTAAGACCCCTTCTGAAAGTTTATAAAACTTTTTCTATAAGTCTATTTTACCTAGAGTTTAAAACTCGTACATTCTTTTAAACATGTCACTTTCTAATTAATGTTGTATGATCTAACTCCAAAAAAAGCATCTTATACCCACTTTTTTTTTTTGGTAGGCCATGGAGATTGAGAGATTCTTAAAATCTTTTGAAAGCCATGCATGAACATCAAGAGAATAATAAAAGACCTATGACTAGAGTCTTATCTTCAAATGTTGGCAGGGGTACAAAGGACTAAAGGAGTGAGTGGCCCCAATTATGGTCATTTGTGATGGAGGGAAGAATACATCACAACAATGACATGATTTATTCATGTTCAAGATAAAAGGAAGAGAGTCGATTGCCTTCACATGAAAAGAATCACCGACAACCTCAAAATCATTTGCAATCCTATCAGAAGAAGACACAACACCAAAAAAGCTAGAGCATTGATTTCATTCGAATCAACCACAATTTTTTCACAATGAGAAAAACTCCCTCCTTGTACATTATAATACCTGCGACTAATCAATGCCCACAAGTTCTCCAACATGAACAATGTTAACTGATATTGAACCGCTTCCATCAATGAATCCAAAGCCTCTCCCTATGAAGTTGGTAATAAGAGCCTTTAAATAAGACTTTTTTCCTTTTAACAACTTCACAATAGCATAAACATGTACGTACAACAAAAAAAAACCTATGTGAATTATCATCAAGCACCACATGAGAAAGAACCATAGACAAAAGCAATGTTGCGTTGAAGCTCATGAAATATTTGTCGGTTTCTAAATTCAACAAGCTATTTATGAACAAGATTTTACATATCTGACATTCACCCAATTACTTTCTTTGGGACATAATGCACCACGTGCCACCTCTACTACGCTCTCTAGCTAACAAACAGAGAGCCACCAACCAAGTTGAAAAAATAATATTATCTTTAATTTTTGACCTCCATGATCGAAAACAATCATGAACAACCAAAAACCTTCAGAAGATCAAAGCACTTAAGAAAATAATACCTTACAATACAACACCGTAAACTAGCCAACTTTATCAGGGAATGATCAAACTCAAGAAATAGAAGACATGTCAATTTTTTGTATGACCTGTGAGATCCTAAGAATTTTATGTAAAAGTTTGGATAACATGACTAAGAATGATTATTTGTGCAAAATTGATATGAAGATTTAATACTTTTTTTTTTATACTTATACAACCCTAATTAAGTTGGACTGAGTTTTTTATATTTTTTTTAGACTTTTTGATAAGTAATTACTAAATAGCAATAAGTGTAATTATAGTACTTCTTCCATACAACTGGTTTTTCAATATTTTTCAAACGTACTAAAAGTGTCTCATGTGATTCACATTATTTCCTTATATTTTAAAGGATTGTGTGGTCAACTAAGATGACAAGTTCGATTAGATATGGGTGTCTCCAACTATCTATTCTCATCTACCATATTTCCTTAACATATGTTCTAAAACCAAATGTTGTGAACACTATGAGATAAAGGAATTGAGGTCGTTGCTTCAAGTTGCTAGAGGGTCATGCATATACCAAAAAGAAAAGAAGGATTTTTGTGGTGTATAGTAAATTTCTTTTTATTTTATGTTCAACTAGTTTAAGATTAATTTTATTTAATTCCCTTATTAGCGAACTACTATATCTATCAATGTTGAGTTGTTGATACTTAATGCATTGTATTATTGTAGTTTCTCTGTCCATCATAAGTTTCATTAGAATTGCTACTCCAAAACCTTCAATGCATAAAATTGGAATTTCAATAATTCAATTCAAAATAGTCTAAAGTCCAAACTAGTGTGTTTCTATTTCTTAGTATTTTGTATGGAGAAAAGTGAAGTAATGAAGCAATAACAGAGATACGTCCAAGTATTAGGCTCCATATAGAAAATTTGTTGCTATGCAGTTTTAGAGCAGTGAATCTATTAATAGTTAGTTGGTGCAAGTGTTCACCAAAAAAAAAAATTACGGAGTAGTTGGTAGGGACCGGGAGTAGTATGTGATTTTAAACAAAAAGAGTGCACCACATTCATAACAAAAATATATATAACACAGGGATACACTCATACACATACACAGTAGAAAGTTCCAAAATAAGAAAACGAATACTGTGTAAAAGAAAACCCCCGTAAGGAGCGTCAAAGGACTAAGCATATGTAAAGTTGAAGTTGAGATTCTTCCTCAATGGGTAAGTTGGGGAATCTTGTATTTTCTTTGGTGTCCCCTCCTTGCAGGGGAGTGGTGGAAGTGTGGAACATATTAAAGTTGAAGGGCACTGGTCAAAGGGGTCAAATCTAGGATAAGTAAACCTCTCCTGAAACAAACAAAAGGGCTTCTGGAAAGAGTGAGATTCTTATTTGGCATAACAGATAGTTAAAAACTAAGGAGGCATTAAGTAGGATGTTATGCCTTTGTGTGTTGTACTGGTTGTTTTAACTTTGTTTTGTCCGTTGTAAAAAAAAAAAAAAGTGTAAAACCACATTGAAGTTTATCAAGATCGCATCTTCTATGACTGATACACAACTTAATTGTGAACTGATTTATTCTTTAAACTCATACTCCTCTATTCTTGCTCTCGACATTTTGTCATCATAAGTTATAGATAAGTTATAGATCGTATAGAGACTATCAGACTATAAACCGAGGGACTTGACAATGGCGGAACTTGGTTAGGCGAAAAGGGACGTCGTGTCCCCTATTAGTTCATAATTTAGTACGTATATTATGTGTTCCATACATACCAATTTTGTTAAATCAGTGTGTGACATTGCCTTCGCCCTTCGTCTTCTACCTAAATTCCGTCCAAACTTTAATGTGCTATTTATAAGTGGCATATCGGCAGGTTGCCATTACTTTTGAGGTCTCGTCTAGTTTTGTGGTAAAGAACAATCGACTAAAATTCAAATTTTTTTTTTACAGCGCAACGTTGTGATATATTACAGAATATATAAACATAGAGTGCACATGGAGTGAAGGATATCTTTATTTTATTATTTTTGGAGGCAGTACATGTTGGAAATTAAGCAAGTTATGAGACGGCTTACAACAAGAAGTAATAGGAACTGGAAATGGAACAAGGCTGTGTCGTGGAGACCACTGACTTGAAAGCTTAATTCGGCACGACCACGGTGCTAATCGTATATTGCCGGATCGCTCCCCAAGGTTAACACAGCAACCCTTAAACACGAGCACTCGTGGTTAAGGGGATGGAGGATGCACAATACAATTGCCCAGAAGAGAGTGTATGAGAGTGAGAGAGATGGATT
>CAAKMY010036180.1:0-20984 GCA_901111285.1 Corrigiola litoralis
GCGGTACCCACTTGTACCCGCCCCACTGACATCCCTAAATCCAAATGGCCCAATCAGTTTAATTGTTATATGTAGTTATAGTGTAACTTCGAATTTACCAAATACGAACATGGTTGAAAATAGGGTTGGCTCCGAGGATCAGTGACTTTGGTTTTAAAGAGATTCCCTTTATATCCTTTAAATCTCAAATTCGAGTCCTATTAGTAGCGAAAAGTTGAATAAATGTATTGATGGTTCCTTGGTGTCCTTATTGGGCCTAGATATAAGCCAAAGGTAACAGGTTCCTTAGGGCCTAGGTGAGAACTTTTCCCTTTTTCCCTCCTATGTCGAGCCTCTCAGCTTAAGCTAACTAAACTCCCCGTGACCCTATGTCGGCTAAGGTTAATGAGATGGAGGTTTACCAAGTGATGATGGGCGCATAGCCGTCTGGTAAAAAAGGGTGAGTTATAGTGGTAGGGGCCCGAAGATTTTCTACCCATATTACCTCTCCTTTATTTTCTATCGTGATAATTTTACTCTTGTTTTATATCAGCCAAATAACGATGATATACCAACTTGTCCACTTAAAGCGCTCATCCAATATGCTGCGCGCATCCAATAAATAGCAGCTACTGATTCCCACGTTAGTTCACATAGCAAGAAAGAAGGAATTAGAGTTTGGGCCAACTCTTATACAGTTGCCAGTCACATGTCCACATGTTGATTGTTTTTTGTTTTTCTGGTCCTAACTAGGGATGGCAATGGGTGGGATCTGGATAGGGTCCAATGGGATCCAGATCCATATCCTTTTTCAAAGTGAAGATCCATATTCGCTCCATATCCTACGGATCCAAAATAAGCGGATCCATATCCAGATCCTACGGATCCGGGAGATCCGTGGGTCCAAAACGGATCCTTCTCTTTTTTATCTTTTCAAAAGTTTTTTCAAATAATTCTAGCAAAATAACCCCATTATTACAACAAAATCCACTAATATCACAAAGTTAATTGATGAAATTTGATAACAATATAGTTTAAAATAAAAATATAGGTTAAGCACACTGAATTTACACTAGTAAATGCTCATAAAGTCTTAAAAATTCAGCCTTTAAGCCAAATATAAATAGCAAAAACACTGGAAACAAGTCAACAACAATAAAGTAACATAAATAGTACCAAGTCAACTTTTATTTTTTTATTTTTTAATATATCTAAAAGGATCTGGATAGGGTCTGGGTCCGAGATACCAGACTCAGATCCAGATCCTTTTATATACACAAGATCCATATCTTACCAGATCCTCAGGGTCCAAAATTTAGAGATCCAGACCCTTAAAAATGGTACAGGGTCCGACGGATCCGGGTAGGGTCCAAGATCCATTGCCATCCCTAGTCCTAACCACATGTTGATTGTGCTCTCTGCTCTCCATAATATTGTTTGTTTGGATTGGATTGGATTGGATTGGGGATATGTTGGGCATTGGCTCAGCATAACAAACTAACTAACAACAACCACCTTTGTTGTCCTTATGTCAACTCTCTTTCGTGGAACTCAATAACTCTTATGATCCCCGTTGATCCATTCACTTACACACATTTTCAGGTTTGTCATCCATACCATTTTCACTACATACTTTCATATTAATATGTATACACATATGATCATATGATCATATGATTATATGATTATATGAGCTTGCCATATATTTTGCAACATCCTAAGACATATATAAAAACTGGGTTCTTGTCACTTTTCCAATACTCATATTGTATTTGAAGAAAATGGATCTTGAGTTATTGAGTAAAGGATTGGACTTTGCTAAGAAAAGGAAGAAATGGGTTGTGTTGTTAGCTCTTTTTGGAGTTTCTACTTATGGTGCTTACAAAGTTTATAACTTGCCAAGTTTGGTTAAGAAGAGGAGGAGGTTGTTGAAGTTGTTTAAGGTGTTCTTTACTGTGGCTGAATTGGTTTCGGATTCGGCCGAGACTGTTGGGTTGGTGTCTAATGATTTGAAGGAGTTTTTAAGGTCTGATTCTGATGAAATTCCTAACAGTTTGAAGCAGATTTCCAAGATTGCTAAGTCAGATGAGTTTTCTGGTTCTGTGATAAGGGTTTCTGAGGCTCTGGTGGTTGGGGTTTTGAGGGGTTATCGTCGTGAGACGAGTGATCAAGGTGGAGTGGAAGGGGGTGTGAGTTTTGTCGATCGGGTTTTGGATAGGATTTTGTCGAATGCTGGAACTGGTTTTGCTTCTGTTGTCGTTGGGAGCTTTGCTAGGAATTTAGTTCTTGGGTATTACGCGAGTGGCAATCAGATTGAGAGTTTGAATGGGAATAGAATGGCCAATGTGATGAGTGATAGTGGAGATTTCTCTGGCATGTCTAGCTGGGTGGATGTGATTTGTACTGATAAGTGCAAAGAGTTGATGGCGAATTGCATTCAGGTTTTCGTCAGTACTACTGTGACGGTTTATCTTGAGAAGACGTTGGATATTAATACGTACGATGAGCTTTTTGCTGGACTTACGAATCCAAAGCATGAAAGCAAGACGAGGGCCTTTCTTGTCGCTCTTTGTAATGGTGCTGTGGAAACCTTTGTTAAGACATCTCATCAAGTACTCACATCTAAAAACATGAATCCGGATGCATCAACTAGCTCCTCTGCTACTAGTCATGGTCAATATGGAACTTTGAATGGGTCTGGCTTTGGTGATGGAGTTGAAATAGCTACAGGTAAACTGTCGTCTGATAATGTTCCTAGTGGTGGTTGGGGTAGTACGGTTATGTCTACATTGTCTGTACCAAGAAACCGGAGATTTGTGCTCGACGTATCAGGAAGAGTAACATATGAAACTTTTAGGTCATGTGTTGAGTACTTGTTGTCGAAGCTTTCTGATGGATTGAGGAGCAGCAAAGATGCTGTTCATGATCATGTTGTGGACAAAGGACGTCGAGTTGTTAGATTTTTTGGTTTGAAGTCTTATGTCCTTGTTGTCGTATGTATCGCTTTGTATTTACATATTGTTTGCGGGACTAAGGCTTGGTTGCCTGCCTAAATTGTTGCGCTTTGTTACCATATGTACATATTACTATCTGTAAGCCCGAAAAGAAAAAATAGATAGCAGATCTATAGGAATTGTTATAGGAATACTCCATGATGAAGGTCTTTCTCTTGTATATGCATATTTTGACTCATTAGTGAAGGTATATATGATATTTGGAAATTTGGTGTTTGCTTGCACCTTGTGTCAAGAATTTGCTGTTTGGATACTTATTGAGTTGTTCCTTGTTCCATATGCTTGTCAGGTGCCCACATTATTCTAGATAATTTGGATCCAAGTCATATGTTTTGTATATTATATGTGATGCTCTCTATTTACATTGTTTGTGGAATTGTGGGAGTAGAACATTGTTGCCTCCCTAAATTTTGGGGGGCATTCTCACTTTAAGAAGTGATGGTATAAATCTACTTCTCTCTTGGCGGTGGGGGGTGGGAGGGGGAGAACACATGATGCCAATCTGTAACTTGAGAAAAGAAGCTAATTATACAAATCCTTAGGAATATCCGAAATCAGTCTATCTGTTGTATTTGTTTATTTATGTTGGATGAACAGTGGATACGTATTCTAGTATACTTAAAATCTTATCTATAGTCACTTTGATTCGAGTACATTTGGTTCCTACTGTGCTATACAAGATACACACAAGCTGCTATACTTGCAGTTATTACCATGTTCTGCGGACTAGACCCTTTGTAGCTCCTGCAAACCCATCTCCGAAAAGCCAGACATATCAGATCCTGCATTAGATTCTTTAGAGCCAAACCTTTAGACTGAAAAGAATGCTCCTACTATGAACACACTAGAAAAACTAATAAGTAGGGGTCTCAGAATGGTTGTCACAGAGAAGAGTGTTTTCTTGTTGTAGATGGTGTTTGCTACCGTCATTGTCTAAGTGATTTCAGGCTAATGATATTTGGTTTGGCATATTGTGCGAATTTTATATCTCCTCATTGATCGTTAGATTGATCTGACCTACAAATGATGAAATGTTAAAATTGGTAATATTTAGCTAGTTTGAGATAATTTTGGAATTTGAGCAAGTAGCTTCAAAGATTTTCACTAACAACAAAGACAGGATCGTTTTCTGATATGCAGCATCTGGGCTTGGGCAATACTACTTTAGTCTGGATTTCCTTTTCTATTTGATTCTTGTCTAGCTGGGTGAATTTGGTTTGCACTGATAAATGCTAGGAGTTGATGGCAAATTGCATTTCTGTTTTTGTCGGTAATGATATAATGATTTACCTTGAGAAGAGGTTGGATAATACATTTGATGATTTTTTTTTGCTGGACTAAGGAAGCCAAACCACGAAAGTGAAGTGAGGACTGAATTGTATCTGGTTGATGGTGGTGTAGAAAAGGTCAAGGCATGTCATCTTGTACTGCGTTTAAAAACATGAATCCGGATGCGTCTCCTTGCTCCTCTGCTAATAATCACGGTGAATATGGAAACTTGAGTAGGTCCATCGTTGGTAATGGAGATAAATGGCTGCAGTCGTTGCATAAATGTTCTTGGTGTTGGTTGGGGTAGTACGGTTTTGTCTACATTGTCGGAACCGAGGAACCAGAAGATTTGTGCTTGATGTTACAGTAAAGGTAACATTTAAATCTTTTATTCTTTTGTCGAGTCATTGTCGTGGAGCTCTCAACTCCAATGGATTAAAAAGTAGCAGCGACGCTTTTCATGTCCATGTTGTGGACTTGTGGACAGAGGACGTCGATTTGTTATATATTTTTGGTTTGTAGTCTTATGTTTTTTCTACCATGTCTTGCTTTGCATCTGCATATCATTTGTGGAACTTAAAAGTGTTTGCGCTGAGATACCCCAAGAATTTGCTGTTGAGAGATTTTCTTGTTTTTCTTGTTCTAGATGCTTGTCATGTGCCTACACTTCTTAACATTTTAGTTTGAAGTCATATGCTTTGTTACCGTATGTGTTGGTTTGCATTTGCTTTGTCCGTGGGAGTAGAAAACTTTGTTGCCTTCCTAAATTTTGTGTGGTTTCAATTTTATTAAATATGTGATATCAAACTTATTCTTTGGGGAGTGGGTGAAGATTGCAAATGGTTAGGAAAATACTATGGAAGTCTTTCTCTTCTCTATCTTTGTTTTACGTGAACAATGGAGATGTTCTCTTGTGTAGTCGAAGTCGGTCTTGGTCTTGAGCACTGATCAGTTTGTGATTGTGTAGGTGCATCCAGGATATTGTTTGAGCTTTGTATGCTTCTCTAGTTCTCTAGCAAAATGAACTTTCCTGGATTGATCAGCCCTATGAATAAGGGTGGCAGTACCGTTTGTAATAGTTATCTAGTATTAGTCTTTCCAGCATCTCCATAAGAGAACCTCACATGCTCAACTAGCTTGGAACCTTTTAGGTGCATATCCAGGTTTAATGGCAGAATTGCAGCATCTGAACTTTGGTAAGTCTATGTTAGTTCTAGATATGCTCTTTGACTTGGTTCCTTATCCACCAGCTCCTTTAATGATGAAAAATAATAAACCAAATTCTCCCCATAATTAGTTGGGGGCTTGGGGAAACTGCTGATACATGTATTGTTGGATTGACTTATTAGCCCTTTATCACGATACCGCAACTAAGGCAGGTATCACTTTGAACAGAGGACTATTCCTGGTGTAGCATAAAGTTGGCTCTCTTCCTCCTCTTTTATAGGTTAGATAAACTGGTATTTTCATCACATCCCCTCTATTTCGACCTATCTTGTCTCTTACCAGCTGGGGTCTTCATAAGTTGGAAGCTCTGTTACCCGAACTCTTCATTTTGCATCACGTACCCGTGTCCGACACTTGACACTTGGACATGGATGTGACACTTGGACACTTTGTTTTAAGCCAAAAACTTGTAAAAATTTCATAAAATAGCCGAATCCGACACTTGGACACGCACCCATGTTGGACACTTGGATCCGAGTCCAGGTAACATAGGTTGGAAGGACGAAGGAGACGGGTGAAGTTAGTGGATGATGGCAGCTAGAAAAACAAATCTTCCGACAACTTGACATCCTATGCTTCCTGTCCAAGACTAGAGAAATCGCGCTTGTTAGAAGTTGTCTGAAGCAGGAATACACATGATATCAAATTAAGAGAGATGGAATTGACAATTAGGATAATGTCAAGTCACTCTCAGTCGAAAGTCTTGACTTGTTTGTGTTTAGTAAAGCTTTAGTTCAGATCAATCATTTGGTAATACAACACATTCAATTTTTATGTTTATAATTTATACAGCTCCACCCAGTTTTCCGCCTGTAGGTCTTGTGCATTGGAATATTACTCGACTCCCAAGAATATTTTGATCGCGAGGACTAGGAGAAGATGAAAAGGAGGGAACTGGAACTGACTGAAGTCAAGCTATCATCATGCATAACACCACCGAGTTTGAGAAAAGATCATATTTAGAGTATGTCAAAATAGACAGAGAATATGTTCCAGCCCTTTTGTAATTGGCATGTTCTAGGCTTTTGGCATCACCATTTTTTTGGGTTTTATTTAAGTCATAAATAACAATAGTCGTGACCAATTTTCAATTGAGTAATGCTTATACCATGTGTGGTTCATTCAGATTATCTGTGAAGATGGTTGTGAGTTTGCTAGGGTTTTAGCTCGTGATATTATCATTGGCAGAGGGGCACTTAATTTGAGAAACACAACTTTTATGGGTTGTGATAAAGTGAAATATGAAAGAATTGGAGGCTACTGTGTGCTACACGATGTTTACATTCTGCCGTGATAGCCTTCTCGGAGGAGGCCCAAATCATTAGCGAACATGGAAATCGTCTGAAGTTTATGGGACGATTGTAGCTACCATTGATGTTGTCAAAGAACAAGATCATCTTTTTAGCATTCTTTTCAAACCTAGAGAAAAATTTCATCCAAAATTTTACAAGTATAATTCAAATACCTAAATTATGTTTAAGTTTGAGTTATGCTCACATGTAAAGCATATTTTTAAAATTCGGTTAAGATAATCTCATAAAAATACATATTGTGTTTACAATGTTGTGAGGTGAGCTAAGTCCAAAACTTTAATTTACTCATCTCTTTCTATCAGATATTTAAGAATTTACAAAAGTGTGTTAAGACTAGTGATGCCAATGGTGGGGCGACCTTGAATATTGAATTATTTCATATCCTTATCGACCTACATATTTAACCCTCACGACTAGTGACGGGTAGAAATATTTTAACTATACCCATCCCCACGAGTATAGAACTCAAATCGCACCGTATTGACCACCTGCCTGAAGCCGCGCCTCAACCTCCCAAGCCTTTCACATTGATCGTAGTTCGGAGACTGAGGATTGGGAGGAAATAATTGTTAATAAAAAAGGGGTATTCATATTGAGTTCGTGTTTCGCACTCAACCCCAACCAAATCCATTTAAGTTTTATCTCGGATTCGTGTTAGCCCAAATACTTAAATGGGTCAAAATCATCGATCCAAACTAGATAACTTCATATCGCATTCGAGTCGTGTCACTTCTTGCCAGAAGAACAAACAAGTCCTTTCTAATCACAAAAAGAAAAATCCCATCATCAAAAACATATACTCTTTGATTTTACCCATATCCACCTCATCAAAAACAAACAAGTCCTTCTTACTTAAACCTTGAAAAACGTATATCGGACCTCTTACTTACTTACTTACTCGCTCCGTTCCAATAGAATAGCCCCATACGAGTACTTGGCCAGTGTATGGGAAATGATATATGCAGTATGTTTAAGATTCTCCCTTCAACACTTTTCACTCAACACATCCTTCTTGGACTTAATAAAATACCACAACAAGGTAACTTTTTTTTTCTTCTTAATTACCCATTCTTAATAAATATGTCTACCCTGTATTTATGAAAATTCTGGGTTTTTCTTTAGCCGTTTTAATCTGGGATTTTGGTGGGTTTTTTAAATTTTGGTTTGAACAACTCAGTGGGTTTATTTTGCATGATCGCTTGATGAGCTTATTTGTAATGTTTGGAAATATGATAAGTGTTAATTTATGATGGTTTTGTTATTTGTTTGTTGCTTAAATTTGATATCTTTTGTGATGGGTAGCTGGAAGATAATGACTTGGTACAAATGTACAATAGAATGATCAGAATCAAGGAGATTAGAACTTGATATTCAATAGCAAAGTAAAAGAATTGATGTGATTAATGCAATTTGGATCATAATAATGAGTGTTTGAAATTATGTATTGTTAGCTGACATATGGGATTCATATGAGGAGAATTCCATGCTCTATAGTTATCCTTGCAGCCCTTCTTGCACGATTTTTCGCCTTAGTGGTGCTAAATATTGAACAAATAAAGGAAGGCAATGGTATGTTATTATGTATTGAGATGAACTTAATCAGAGATGGTGTTATAGAATATGGTGTTACCTTGCACACATAGTCGAAATTTTTTGGGGTTTGGTTTCTAGTTTGTGACGTCAAAGTCTGTGCTTTTCTTAATGATATGGAAAATGGTGTTGTTTTCTCTGATTGCTGCTTTTTATGTTGGCAGCAGGTGTTATTGGTATCTTATTCGTGCTGTGATAAGCGAAGTTGGGGTCTGAGAGGCGTAGATTGACTCCAAGGTCTCTTAATAAAAGTCAGGATATTGCTCTTTGTTTCTATCTATAGGGTCTTGCCTGGACATATATTTGATTGGGAAAGCCTGAGCTGTAAGTGAGAATAATGATCGGCTTTGATGTGGACTATTGAGCTGCTGGCATGGTTATTTTTGTCGTGATTTACTGTTGTTTGAGCCGGTGACGTGAAACCCCAGGGGTAATTTGTTGGTTTGATGATACTTTTTAATGGGTCCAGCATTGCTCAGTTACGTGCTAGATGTGTGGCCCTTTTCAGTTCTTAGAGATGATGACATAAAATTATCTGATAGACTGGTTAGGAGACTCTCGCTACCGGAACATACCAAGCAGTTTGTTTTTGCCGTTCGTGAGCCTGAAAGTGAGTCAACTGTATACATTCTTTGCGCTCAGAACTTGTCTGAGAGATCTGCTATAGATGTCGAGTATTTAATAAAGGAAGTACGTCCCGATGCAGTTGTTGCTTTAGTGGGCCATAATACATTGTCTGACATTCATGAACATGAACTGGTTGAAAGCATGGATGATCTGGTTCCAACTTCGGCATTTGGAGTTTTGATGAGGTGTTTTATTGACAAAACAAATAAAGACAAGTACGAAAGTTTAGCTGGGAACTTGGTCCTCAAAGAGATTTTTGGTATTGGTTTCTACGGGCACTTCTTTGTCGCCAAAAGGCTGGCAGAGAAAGTTGGGTCTTCTTTCTCTGTCCTTGAATCTCCATTTATCAAGACTGTTGATGATGGAACTGATCCATCTTCTGAAAGTAGTATGGCTAGTAAGAAGCTTCATTCTTTGGCGCTACAACCAGCTAGTTTGGTTTCCCAGAACATGGGGCCTGTATTTCGCAGTTCTCAGAGATTTTGCATCGCCAATGATGTTCAGTCAGAGATGGTCAAGATGGTATGTCCATCTGTAGCCTCATCATTAATGAAATTGAGTCCTCTCAGCTCATCTGTGGACGCAGAAACAGCTATCACGAATGAACTTGAGCCCAGGTGCAATTATTGCCCCCCGCCATTTGCTCAAACAGTTTATCCATTACTCATGGATCTTCATAATATTTTTGCTGATATCCCATCTATGGGTCGTGCTCTTGCTTATGCACAGAAAATGTTCCTTGATGTGGGCAGGGGGCATACTGTAAACGTTGAAATACTGTCTGAAGTTTATACGTTCCAAATTGCTGTTGAAGGATTGAGGGTCGCCTTGAATAATGCTGGTAGACTCCCTATCCAAAAATTAAGGAACTCTAGATCTGGCAAGTTTGAATTTGAAGACCTATCAGTTGAGGAGAAGTCTCATTGTCTTCTTGCTCAAGCCCTTCGAAGCCAGGCCAAGAAATCTAAGACAGTAGTGGCAGTAGTTGATGCCAGTAGTTTAGGTGGTCTGCGGAAGTTCTGGAACACTCCTGTTCCTGGAGAAATCACGGATATGGTCGAAGAATTGGTTGTGTGCCAGGATGTCGAGGGTGAAAGTACCAATGATGGAGAAAGGAAGCGGCTATTGTCAGCTAAACCTGTTGTGGCTGTTGGTGCTGGTGCCACTGCTGCTTTAGGGGCTTCTTCACTGTCCAAAGTTGTTCCTGTGTCAACCGTGGTCAAGGTTGTTACATTTAATGTTCCAGCATCATTGAAACTTTTCTTTACACAAACACATAGAGTAGCTGCAATTCTTCTTAGCAAGATTCTTGGTCCATCAAAAGTTTTGGCTCCAGGCTTTGCAGGTTCTGGAAAGGCGTCTAGTGCTCTCAAGGCAGCTGCTTCTGCCGAAAAAATTCGTGCCGTCACTCATAGCATTATAGCATCTGCTGAGAAGACCAGCTTTTCAGCCATGAGAACTGCATTCTATGAGATAATGAGGAAGCGTCGGGTTCAGCCTGTTGGTTTCATGCCATGGGCAACCTTTGGCTTTAGTGTTGCGACTTGTGGTAGTTTGCTAAAATTTGGTGATGGAATAGAATGTGCTGCTGAATCTCTTCCTGTAGCACCTTCTATTGCTAGTCTCGGTCGTGGGATCCAGAATTTGCAGCAGGCATCACAGGCTATGAGACAGTCTTGTGGACACAAGATTCAAAAAGCTATAGAATCGCTGATGCACAGGTTTAAGAAAGTGAAGATACAGTAAACTAATGAAATATGGCTTTTCTTTGTACATTATGCTAGCTGTCAGTGCTCGATCCTTGATCTGATAATTAGTGTTTAGGTGTACATACATAAACCTTTCAAGGGTGGTTTTGTATTGATAGCAGTGGTTTGCCCGTCATCCTGTGAATCCTGTGACTGAAATGGCTCTGCTGCTATAGCTGGATAAAATAACAATGATTCTTTCATGCTCATCTACTTTTCCATAGGCAGGCAACTATGATGATTCTTTTCAAAGTTCATCCCTGTTATGCTTGGAGGCACTTAGAATGAAACTAGTGAACGAGATTTCATAGATGCAGGCAACAGCAATATATCAGTGTTATCTTAAATCTTGTATCACTTAACATCTGGCACATGAGAATTTCATCACTGAACATTTGTTCTTACATTTCTTCTCCTTGTGAGTACACGTTTACCAGTGCATACTGTGTTACTGCAGTTTTTGTGTATTTGCCACATAGAGAACGGCAGCTTAGTGTATAGAGAGGGTCCTTCTCACTGGAGCTGATCCTTACCCTTTTCGCTTTCAAGTGCATGCACCCGTCTGCTGTGCATCTTGCTGGAGGGAACCATGAAGCAAGATCATGAACCAGGTTTATGGATTCGAGGACGAAGTCCAAGTTGAACGCAACGTTTATCGACCTCTTTGCGGAAGTCTTCAATTGCTGATCTCTGGCTCATGTGATTAACAAGGTCCGTGTAGTCCATGGGGGTCTCTTCAGCTGGGATGTAATGCTTTATGCTATCAAAGGAACTGACAGATTTTGCCAACCTCCTGAACAAGGATTGATGTGTTAAATATTGTAATGTGATCCACAATTGAACCCTGAGGTTCCAGCGTGCACGGTTTTGTTGTGTTAGCATATGTTTGGGTTCCGGTGATACTAAGAGGTTTCTTGAGAACAACAATTTAGATCTGCTTGAGTACTCTTATGAGATGAATTGAAGGAGTAAGGATACGCTATATCTGAGCATGATGGGAAACTTATTACAGTATTCTCCGCGCCAAAATACTGTGATCATTTTGATAATAAGGGTGCATTCAACGCTTTGAAGGTCCTGATTCGAAGAATCATGTTCTCACGTTCTCAGCTGTACCTCACCCTACTCACTGTATGCCAAATCTGTGGCCTTGACCCTTCATGGGCCCTTCATTCGTAATTTAGTTTTATATGTTACATACTTACATATCTAGTTACGATTGAAACACTTGAATATTATGGCTCACAGCTTGACAGCAAGCTCGCGGCCGGGTACAAATCGCAGGTAACTTGGGACGAAAGAATGAACTATAGCTGCTTCTCGGTCTTAAGTTAGCTCTCATATTGAATTCTACCTCTATTAATGTACTAGTGTACCATCAAACTTCTTTTGGTTTTGCTTGACATAATAGATTGGTCTTCAGGCCTTTAATCATACAAGACTCACATAATTGAAATTTTTTGACATTGTTTTGGTCTTTTGATTTGTGAGCTTCAGATTCTCGCTTCTGCTAGAGTGCTACTTTGACATAAGGCAAATCATCAACAATCTGACGGCATCATGTTTTTCTTGTTACTATTCTTGAAGCATGCTTTGATGTATAAGCACACTGATCAATGAGTATGCCCTGACATTTTTCAGTTATTGTTATTCATCATTTCTTCACTAACTTTGAGATTTCTTTTTTCCTTCATGTAAAAGATGCAATCCGCATGTACTGATAATCAGAGCCTCAAAAATCCAGAAGTGTCCCAAGTTTACACAAGTCAAATTGAACATCTGTTGGACAAATTCCGCTTTATCATACAAGTTGTAAGTTGTAACGTACTACGTACCTAATGCGTTGTTAAATGACTGCCCTATTATTTTATTAATCAATAACAGAAGATGATGAAACGCAGAATTAACAACCAAATGAGAGGTAACCAGTAACGGAGAATCAGTCTTTTGTTTAAGGCGTTTATTATCATAAAATACCATCTTTGATAATAAGTTCTGTAACAGACGGTATTCTCAGAGAAATCATGGCTGGTGCTTCTGAGTGTAGATATAATCAACATGAGCAGCTAGGGTTCTCCTGATCAAGCACTCCTCTCCCTCTGCCCCTTCGCAGTTGTTCTCATCATCGTTTATGATATCTGCGTGACTAATGTACTGCAGCCAAAATCATCATTAAAATTTATGTAAACAAGGTAATATAATTTTATTTGCCTATTAAAGTTAGACCAAACTTGGTAGAAGGCCACTATGAGCGAAAGAGTAAGACCATGTGTACCCTGTGGTTGTACTTTTCTAGTACTTGAGCAGTTGGCCCTGGTCGAGAAGCGGTAATGCTTAGAATGAAGGTCAGCAGGAGGAGGATCACAATAAAGGAGCGCAACACTTTAGCCATTATGTAATTTTCTGAACACGATAATTAACTGGATGATAAACTTTCACATTTCTCTTATCAGATATGCATATATATATATAGCCAATGGCCAAAAGCATATAGTAGGAGGGAATTTATATGGTCATGATTCATGAACATTATCATGATATGGGTCAATGAGAAAATAACATACTGTGTTAGGGATTCTGATAGTCCCACAACAGATATGAACACACTTTTACATGAATTTTGTTAGTACCCTCATAAATCTCCAATTTTGGGAAGTTAAATCAAAATACATGAAAAGGTGACACAAAAAGTGAGAATTACATAATAGATGGATCATGTATGATGTGAACGAAGCTATATATTGCACATTATTTATTTTGTTTTATGGAAAAATATCCACATTATTTTGATTTTTTAGTCTTTCAAACCATGCATAAGGAAAAACATCAATATGACGTACCAATTGAGGATTTGTCTTACTTAGTCTAACAACCTTTCATAAGACGAAAAAAGTCTCATGGTGTGATATATGAGAAATGATAGGCCAATTGCAATCATTTGAGGACCATCCCAATTTCACTGATAAAGATAAAAAAGAATAAAAAAAGACTCCATCATTCCTTCTATTTCTATTAGTAAACCAGTTTACCATCCTTATTTATCAGTAAAATCATGATAATGCCTTGTAATTTGAATATATAATGGGGTCCTCTAATAATTGTGAGTGATCGTGATATATTGCATGGGAATGGAAAAGACGTAAGTGGACGAGAAAAAACAGATGGGATCATACTATTGTATTTAAAATGCAATGAATCAGTCAACAAAGGGAAGAAATTCGCTAATGAGGATAAAATATGGATAAACAGCCAAATAAGTGAATTTTGTTTCTGGTGATAAATGCAAATCATGTTGTTCATATTGCTCTAATTGGTTTTCCGATTTGACTTTTACACTTCTTTGTGCATTCCAGAACCATTGTCTATTTGTCCTTTTGGCACATGTCTCTCAGTTCTAGAGGGGATCAAGTCCCTGTGAAGAGGACTGGAGTTATATGGTAGTCATTTAGTCAACATCATATGTCGACTAATCTAGACGAGTCCAATGGTCATCAAGAAAAATAGAAAATATAGTCGACATTTTTATAAAATTGTCTACTCAATTTATGGTAGATTTCATTATGTTACTGAGGAAGTTATATAAATCATTCTATATTTTTCTTCACAATAACTAATAATGCTTAGTTATATATGTTTTCAAAATTGTTATTTTATTCCTAGGCAAATTCAAAATTTTCATGTTTTTATATTATTTGCAGCAATGAAATAAATGAAAAGGTTCATTGAGGCTTTATAGTATTGTTTCAGCTCATGAAAGTGGTGTAATTCTCTGTTTGTGCGTTTATATGCCGACTTATTGTTATAAAAATGGACGTCAACAGTATGAATACCATGCCTTCATTGTCACTGTATGTGATATATCTTGAATAAGGAATCGATCCAAATAAGTTTGTTTATAACTTTTATAACGTAGTTAGGTGTTTAAGGTTTGTCCATGTTGACAACTGCAAGTGATTAAATTCTAAATTATACAACAGGAAAGAAGTCATTAAAAAGTAGAAATCACATGTACATATACAAACACTAATACGTGCTAATCCTAACACGTCGAACGATTGTCCTATGCAGTTTGCTATTACTTGTTGGTGGAACTGGAGATTGGAGTAGTATTTAATAGGAATGATGGTATTCCTATTGATACTTACACTTTCTTGCAGAGAAGGTTCTTTGAGACCAAGCGAGCTCTAGCTAGAAAGGTTCTCATTATTGCAGCATTCCCACGATAGCCACGTCGAAGTTTATATTAAATGAACTTCTCCTCCGAAGGGATAAGTTTGCCTTAATAAAGATGGTGCCTCGCGGGAAAATCCAGGTCAGCTACTAGGATGAATTATTCGAAACAACTCTGGCCATTTTGTTCATGCCTAGGCCTAGCTAATTGCCTATTATGGCTCTTTTGGAATTTGTACATCTATGTGAGCTGAGTTAATTGCGCTTGAAAGGGGCCTAGAATTTGTGTAGGACAAAGGATTTCGCAGATTGTGATCGGTATTGAAATCAGCCTTGAGGAAATTTAGGGTCTTGGGCATGATAGTAGTATGCTTGTTACTAATAATACATTTTCCATTAGTTCTGCTACAAGTTCCTTACATGTGTAGTGGATTTTGTGCCTTGAAAGAGTATCCTGGCATACCACGTGCAGAGCCTAAATATGTGTTTATCTTGCGGCTAATTATGTGAAAGAGAGCTGCTACGAAAAGTAGAGTTCATCAATTGATCCATGTTGTCTCCGAAGAATGTGCACTATGCAATAGTGCAAATGAAATTACATGCCATCTGTTATATGTTTGCACTTTCAATTCTGAGGTCTGGATGTTGTCGAAATGGTGGGGCACAAGCAGGTGCAGTTTTGATTGGGATAATTAATGAAATGTTGATTGTAGCTAAGATTTTCAGGAAGGTAAGAGGTGAATTGGACCAACTACAGGTGCATGCTTGCCAATGTTGTCTATCACATTTAGGGGTGAAAGTTATTTGTACTAACTTCAAAGTCCGAACCGATCCAAACCGAACTAGCTATTTGGTTTGGACTTTTCGGAATTTGGTTTGGTTTCGAACTCAAAAAACCAAGTCCGAAATATTTCGGTTTGGATTTGGAATTGAGGGTTAGGAGTCCGAAGTCCGAACTACCGTCCGAATTTTATAAACTTGTTGGTGGAATTTTTCCCGCTTTAACTTTCACACTTGTCCACCTTTACCCCTTGATAAGAAATTAAAACTCCATTCAAGGCCCAATAAACTCAAAAATTAGTACATTACACAACTCAAACTTCGAGAATATTTTGTCATCATAAATATGCTAATATTGTAATGTGGAACTTATGAAACTTATTTGGAACATCTTTATACGTACTAATACCTTAGTATCTAGTATGTATAGGTATTGTAATATTTAAATTCTTTTTATCGTAATGACAATTATTTTTTATTTTTTTAATCTTTATCATAAAATAGAGTTAAATATGGTCCATATTTTGCGAAAAAAAATTGTAATAATAAAAGTTTGGACTTCGGTTTGGACTTTGGACTTGGCTAATTTTATTTGGTTTGGTTTGGTTTAGGCTCAAACTAATTTGGTTTGGTTTCGGACTCAAAAAACCAAGTCCGAAATATTTCGGTTTGGATTTGGACTTGGAAAAGTCCAAACCGAACTGACCGATTTACACCCCTATTCACATTCGGGGAGAAAGAGGTTGGTAATACAAAGGAAGTTGAAAAGCTTACTTTGGTTTGGTGAAAACCAAGTGTCCCACATGGGTAAGGAAAAAGAGTTTTTAGTGGTTTATAAGGAAAATGAGTTTATAGTGGGTTAGTGAGCTAGACAAAGGGTATCCCATGCGCGCGCCGCCGCCCGGCTCGTGTGCGGTGTGTTTGGGTCCAGTTCTCGTATGAGACCTTTCAACTAATCAAGTCTAGCTTATCCGATTCTTTTTCAGCACATGCTAAAATTGTTTTAAACAGAAGATTCATTTCCTTCCTTGATTTTCTCCTTCTGTTTTATGATTTTGATTTCAGTCATGATTTAAATGCCATTGATTCTTGACAGTTTTCAGAGTATCAATTTTGATTCTTTTTGGGCTATAAAAGGAGTCTGTGGCTGATCATTTTCTACACACAAAACTTCCATCCTCTCATCTTCTCTTCTTTCTTTCTTCTAGACTTCTGAGCATAAACTAAGAGTTCCAACTCTTCCTGTTCGAGTGCACGAACTAGGAGAGTGCTATGTTAACCTTGGGGGACGACGCTTGATCTCATTGCACCTCTATGAGGGCGAAATTCGTTTCTAAGGCAGTGGCCAACATACCACGGCGCAACAAATTTTCATAAACAATAGTAAAATTTCGGCCTATATTGTTCTTGCTTTGTCCATTTGTTTCTTATATATTCTGCAGTAACCTTTATCTCCAACAAAAGAAAAGTGCGCATATTCAGACATGAGTTCAAAAGCGTTGATGTGATTGTGAAGAGTAATATCAGTAGCATTAATGTTAGGTACGTGTAGTAAATCTGATAAAATTAGGTCTTTATTATGTAATAAGCATAGATTTCTTGAGTATTTTTTTTTCCGGTTCTTTTCTATCTCTTCAGTTTGTTTACTTAGTCGAGAAATGGCAGGATTGTGTTCTTGATCCTGGTCAAGTATGTTGGGCCTTTTTTGGGTCTTAGCTTTGTGTTGCTCTTGGTTGAATAATATAAAATCTTCATTTACCAAAAGAAAAATAAAACATGTGAGATAATTTGTTTTTTTTTTTTTTGGTACATTGGAGTAACTAATGTTGCGGGGGAGGGGGATATAAGGATTCGAACCTCGGACAACCCCCAGGCAGGTTGAGTTCCCAACATGTGAGATAATTTGTGATATTGAAATATCGGAACATAGACAATGCAATGAAAATTGACCACATGAGAACCACCGATACAACGAGAATCTAATATTACCCAATTTTAACCAGACTAGCATGCATATCAGCATATATAGATACAACCGGGGTGCCATGCATTTACATATATTGTTTTTGTTTTAAAAATAAGCTACTGTTTTCAGGTAAATTAATCACCAAAACAAGGTCAACTTAGACACAAAACAAAGTGGCATACCCTGCAATACACAAGTGAACCAGACACTCACAAAACGAACAAATTAACTAAAAAAATCACACACAGGTTCTCAAACATAGCCTATCTCCTTCTGGTAGAGGTTAACCAATTATCATAGCCCTGATCGTACAACATTCTACTTGGATCATGCATTTATATTTTCAAGTTGACATTTTGCCTATTTGTTGTGATTGGACTGTATATACGTAATGTCACTCAAATTAGTTGATAAAGTCGTTGGAGGATTGAAATACACATGATCTACATTAAAGACTATGACCACATCATAGTTGAGTTTTATTGAGCTAACTCATCTCATGACTTCGTTCTCTTTTTGGACAAACTCACCTTTGTTTATTTTAATTTGTTGCAATGGAGTACGCAGGTAAGGTTGCGGTGATAAATTTGGGACAATTTGAAAGTCCAAGCCAACCTTGCACCTCAAAATCCTTCGTAATAGTAGCTAAAGTAAACTAATACTATACCGTAAAGAAAAATGAATGAATGAATGAGAAAAGCCCAGCAGCACGGGGGACACCATGATAACACTAGAGCATTATTGGATGTCACGGGAAAAAAGTTGGCTTATTGTATTTTAAAGCAACTTTTGGTGTGTATTCTAATTAGAAAGAAAAGACCTGAATGCGCATCAGTAGAAGATTGTACTCCTAAATTATTGCTCATCAGCACTGTTTAGCGATCCGATCCAATAATCACGAACAAGGAAGAGAATTGGAGGAAAAGAATATCCTAATCTTGTAGCGATCATGTACAATTTAGATTGGATCTATCCAACACTCAACCTTATAGTGTAATTAATTAATCCTAGTAGCAAAGGTAACACATTAGTGAGCCAGTACTGCTGCTTTCATTTGAACTACAGTCTACAGTGCAACGTCGAAATCACTTACTTTTCATAAATCACCATTCATCAATATCACCATTCACCACCACCATTCAACGTGAATCTTGCCGTTAGGGGGAACACAGTGACTTAGAACAGTCTAGGTACGTAACCGTAGCAGATGTGAATAAGAAAGTGCGAAATCGTCCTTATCAACCCAAAAAAACTACACTATAGATATCTTTGTCAAGGAGACGATCTACTGTGTAGGAGATTTTATAACCAAATTTGTGATGTTGAACTTGAAACTACTGGAGAGCATTCGCTTGAACATTAGAACTTAGAAAACAAGCCTCAACGACTTTGTATATGAAACGGGGAGGGTGACGTTGATGACATTTAATACACACCATGAGTCCATGAATATGGCACAACACAAAATTATACAAAAACGCTGGACTCAGTAACGTATATACAGTTGCTACTTGGTGTTTTATGGCTCAAAGATTATTACAAAACCAAAAAATTTACTACAATTTTCTTTTGCATATATGTTTTCAGAACATTAAAAATAAAACCACACTTTTGGTTTGGACCTTGTGGTACACCATATGGTACTCCTACCATAATTACTTTGAAAAACATTAACATAACTTACCAAGAAATTATATAACTTGGGTAGAAGAGTACGTTACTTCCTTAATTATACTAATCTTCATCAGCGTAACCTCTACCTTTCTTCCTTCTTCCACCTCTCCTTCTGATATTGTTACTGCTTCCATCATCATATCCAGTATTACCATCATCGTACATCAAGGGCAATTCATTGATATCATCAGCGTCCTCTACGGTGTTCACTCGAATACAGGAACATCTCTCTAGGGAGGCGAAGAATGCTGTACTTACACCGTTGATGAGCCACATGGCCACTCCATCAAGCTTCCTGCAGCCAGCATACGAACCTTGGCTCGACGATGACGAGCTGGTTCGGACCCTACTTGAGCCACCCGCTCGGAAGTTCCAGAAACTGCTGCAGCTAGTTGAGGTTGTTGCAGCCATGGTCCAAACTAGCTAGTTTAATTTAATATTGTGACACAACCAAAAGAAAGAGTGTTGGTTGTTAGCTGTTGTGAATTGTCTGTTTAAAGTTGCTTAATGAGTTAACTCTCCGTGCCCTTTGATAACTTTATACTATAATGTAAGGCTAAAGTATCTAGTACTGCTGCAGGAAGACTTCTTTTTGATAATGCGTTGGCCAAGGATAGGTTGTATAATTAAGGAAGGTAGGATTGAGATATATGGAAAATTGTAGTAGTATGTTAAGTTGTGAGATTATCGTATGAAATACGGAGTAGTTGTAGAAAAATATCTGGATGTTACTAAGATTAGTTCATGAGATATATTATGCGAGTTAACTATGTAATAAGGATCTGAACTTTCCAATTTTTTTGGTTTAAGGATCAGTACTTTGGTAGTTTTGGTTTAAGGATCTCAATGTATTTTTTAGACTATCATACCCTTTATTATGAAATAAGTTATGTAAATGTATGAAGAAAATTTATGTTGAATTTATTTTCAAATGTATCCTTATTTTAACCTTTTACATTTAAAAAATATTTTTCTTTCTTTAAATTTCTTGGATATCACCAATATATTATTATAGTGTGCTTCAAAGGGCTATGCTTGCCAATCATAATAAAAAATATTTGTAAAAAAAAAAAATTAATTATTATTAAAGGAAAAATTTAATTTTAATTGAAAATAAAAATTACTTTAGATGGATATTCCCTTCTTGATATCAACTTTGGGACTTTCCTAGAATTATGTAAAAAAGTTCATATTAATGACAAAAGGTGAAATAATTTAGTGATAAGCGAGAAACTTAAGTCGGTATTAATATCAAATAAATCGAGTACTATTAGTTGTGTGTATATAAAGAATTCATCAAAATATCAAAAAATTACTTTAATTAATCCCTCCGAATACTTTTTTGTTTTAAAACTTGATTTCACATGATATTATGTGAATGTATGTCATCTTATTATTTATATTTAATTATTAATTTCATTCGAATTTTGCCTTTCATAGTAATTTTTATTTTTTACAACTCTTTTTATTATTATGATTGGCAAGTATTGGGGATACTTGCGAAGTTTAATGAAATAATTTTTTTGTTTTTAATGTAAGAGGTTAATAAAAGAATACCTTTGAAAATAAATTTAAGATAAACTTTTTCATACATTTATATATCACATACTTGGTGATGAAGGACATT
>CAAKMY010036181.1:0-19842 GCA_901111285.1 Corrigiola litoralis
ATATACATATACATATATATATATATATGTGTGTGTGTGTGATGTTTTAGCAAAAAAATTAACGTGACATAAGATTTAGCAAAAATTTCAGAGAGCTGGCTTGAGTTTGAGCTAATTATGGAGAGGCGGCTGGTGTTGTACTCATATCAAAGAGGGGATTTGAGCTTGAAACCATTATTTTGGCTATTCTTAAAAGTATTGGAAGAAAAAATGTAAGGTCATTGAGTAAAAATTTAGTAAACTTATCCTATATCTAACCCATATTTATCCAATGATAGCATAGATTTCCACCAAATTTATACCTTTGCAACCAAAATAGATCCAGAAACAGTTCCGGATGTGGGTTAATTTGACTATTTACACTAAGGTACATAAAATTGTAGTTCTAACTCTTTATATTAGCCATAAATAACCATTTCACCAAAAATTTTTTAACCTAAGGAGTCAGGAGTTGGGGCAGGTCTCCGTTCTGATATTAGTGAAACGTCTCTTGTAAATAGCTTAAACTTCAGGTTCAGGTCACCTGTATGCAATTTTCTCTATGATTTTTTATTTGTCAGCATCAGTGACGTGCTCGGTGTTTCACTAAATAAAAGTCAGTTGACAGATATCCGGACTTTCAGATCTTCTTGTCAATTGCAACTTCTGATGAAGTGTTCCATCTGTTATATTGGCTTCTATTGTGTTTCTTGATGTCATGGAATCAGTTATCTAATTATCAAACTAGAGGTAGAAAAATCACTGAGCAAGTGATGTCCAGAAAGGAATTTGACTACACTGTATTGGCCTGATTGTGGTACTAGCTCTTCAGATAATTAATTATAGAGATCAAAGAACTCTATTTACGGACAAAAATAGGATGTATCTTGTGCATGGCCATTGTCTTGACAATCTAAGTTTGCCTTTTTACGGTTTCTATGAAACACTTTTTTGTGCTCCTATGCCATCTGAGTACTTTGACCAGATTATTATCACATTCACATACGCTGCACCTTTCTCTATGATACTTTTCATAGTTACCATCAATGGTTGATAGATTAGTGTCAACCTTCTTGGGAACAAGGTACCTTCTAAAAAGGGTCAACTGCAAAACTACTCTAGTTATTTGTGGATCTGGTTTGAACTTGTAGCCGTATGCTTTTCTTCTTGAAGTACTATTGACACAATCAACTTGCATAGCTGCTGCTTATTTTTTTGCTCCTCATATGACTATGTACGACACTAGCTTATTTTTATTGTGATGATTCTCTCTTCCCTCAGGAGTATTGATGGCATTAGTTGTTTACATGTATTACATGTTAGTAGAGGGTGAAAATGCCTTAAAAAACTTAATAGCCTTGATTGACATCAATGCAGTCTTGAATGTACGGGAATCTGACAAGATACTGTCTGTTGACAATGTAGATGGCTAGGTGTAAATGTGTAATACATTTTGTACAAAAGTTTTCTGCAACTTTGTTCTGTCTGAAATATCTCATCACAAATCCTTATTCTCCATGTAAATGCAAAGATAAATTCAGAGTGCAATATGAGTGGTTCATATTCAGCTGTTTCTTATTTTGGTGCTTAAAAACTGATGTGAGCTACTCATCGTTGGTGATAAGTGGTTCTAGTCTTATAGATATGTAGCTTCTTACAATGTGCAGTGGTGTAGCTGTTTTCTTGTCGGTCAAAGTGTTGGCTTTCGCCAAGGCTTCCCTACCTGTGTCCGTGGGGTTATGGTCTAATCGGAATTGATCAAAGTGTCATTCTGAATGCGAGTGTCAATAGCCGATGTAGATTATTTTGAAATTGGGAGCTTAAATTTTCCATAACTAATGACTAATAACAAGCATCTTCTTACCACTGTTCTGAACTATTTCAGCATATGAGAAGTGTTATCACTAATTTGTGAATTTTTCTTAGAATTGGTCTATTCGGAGCAGAATTCGGCAAACTTTTCTTGTGTGTGTGTGTTTGAGCTTCCTATTGATATGAGGTGATAGGGATTGTGGAGAACAAGAGATCCACAAAGTGATACACTAGTTGGTGTATTGACATGGTGGCCTCCATTTCTCCTGTTTCCCCTTCTTTTCTAGATTCTGGGTCTTAATCTGAAGAAATCGCTTTCGTAGATCAATGGGGCGGCGAAGTGTTTCTATGTTTCGAATATGAAATATGAGGAATTTATGGATAAGCATTGCAACAGAAATTTGGGAATATGTCTGAATGTGAAGTACAAACTGTCTCAGTCTTTCCCAAATCAAGAAAAAATTCTCATTTTTCTGATTTTCTATATCCTGAAGATGAAGTAAATAAGAGGAAGATCGGGAGAAACACAATCACAGAAAAATGGGGAACTGAATACATAGAAGAAACATTGTCAACAGTTCCATTGTTATTTCTGTTTTTTTCAGTGTGAAGCTTATGTTTGCCTTTGTACAATTGAATCTAATGCAAAAGTATATCTGTGAGTCTGAAACAGTACAGGTTTTGCTATCTGAAATAGGAATAAAACTCAAAACCATCCAGGAAAGTCATCAAACCAAAGTAGAAAATGAAAATGGAAAAAAAAAATTGATCTGACAATTATCTGTATGTGTTCCTAAAGTCTCTCAGAGACACATAGCAGCTCGAAATACCCGAGCTGAATCTTTTGGTTCTTTTCTATATATGAGATTAACACCATTGACAGGGATCTGTTTGTTATAAACACCCGAGCCCCTTAGCTTCTGAAGATTTCATGACTCTGAGCCTCTTGCAAGAGGTGATGAACATCTCCCAGGGTACGTCTCCAACGAGCATCCAGTCGCCATCCTTGTCCTCGTAAGTAGGTGCATATTCAGATCCGTTGTAGCCGTCTCTCTCTGAATATTTGCCGATGCAAACCCTGAACATATTGCCCAAGGCCTGTAACAACTCTTCGTAACTCTGGTACACCTTCAGGTCAATCTTCCTTAGGTATGGTGCTCCATCCATGCTTACTTTTACATACATTCCAGATGCGTCAGCATTTTGCTCAGTTTTCTTAGGCTGCAGGCTGTTCTTCCTGTAAGATCTGATTGGTGGCCATCCTACTATTTGTGCCCTGCAATATTGATATTAAGAAGGTTAGTTTTCGTAATCATCAACTAGTGTTGTTTCCTTTTGTTCCTTGTTCTTTGTTCTTTTTCAATGTTTTGATGTAGGATTAATGATGGATGTTTCAGAACTTACTTGGAAGGAGGGGGGCAATCTTCGTTCCTAGCATCAGAGACGCTGGAGTTGTTTGTTGATGATGAGTCCTCAGGCATTTCAGGTGATGCTCTCTTGTTACTCTTGACGACATCATTAGAAGTCGATTGTTTCTCTGGCTCATTGATCCCTGGTAATCCTAGTCTAAGCTCAGTTGCTTCAAGATGCAGATCGTTTGCATATGTTTCTGACCTTGCCATAGTTGACATTCTTCACTTAACTCAACCCGAAACTCCTTTTGCTTTCTGTTGATTCTTTGATCAATGAATAAAACACCTTGTATAAGCCTTGCTGATTAGATTGCAGAGGACTAGATTGATATTTCTATCAGTTCTGATGATTATTCTCTTGGTTCTGGCTGTGTCAAAGCTTGAGAGGAAAATGGTTTGTAGTGATGAGGATGGAATGACAGGAGGTAAGGAGTATTATATAAAGGGTTGATAAGTGAATGGAGACAGAATAAAGCACACATCTAAGTCCGAACTTATTCTGTTTTCTATGCGCATATGCATGGAATTAGTCATCACTATCCACATAAGAAATGTAAGCCTCAGACGCGGTACGGGACCACGCGCTCTCGTCGGCCGTTAGATTGTAAGGGTCGGTGTAGATGACTTTGATGATGGCCTTGTACCAAGCCGGCCCCTATGATTATGGTGCTTGTGGGGTTAAGTTATGGTTGATGGTTTCTTTTGGCCAACTTTGTTAAGGGTACAATATAAAACAGCTATGGGTGTTGGGATATTGCATTGTAGTGAGGGGACAGTGGAGAGACAAGGAACAACCAATAGTCTAGAAGACTGTGGACCCAGTTTTGATGGATGGACAAGATGGATCCTAGGGTGAATTTCAGAGCGTCTGATCAGGAGGAGAGAGTGTAGGAAGAAAGCTCACCATGTGATCAAAGTCCCCACATGGATGATGATAGATATTGCATGCCAATGTGGACTGCACGGCCATGTGGTTCTGAGGTTGTGTTTAAATTAAGGGATCTTTCTTTAGGTAATACAGCAATTGATTATTGATTAGCATTCTGTCTCAGGGGCTACCTTGACATGTGGGGTTATAGTTAGGTGGTTTACGGTTAGTCATGAGACATCTGAGACTTTTGACTTATAATTGTAGTCAGAAATTTATCATATTTATTTGTTACCAACTCCTTAATTAATCATACTGTCCTCCCAAACCCCCCTGCGCAAAACCATGGGTTTTTAATTTTAAAGGAGAGCTATTTTGTAAACTTGGTCAAATAATGTAGGCATCATCCTTCGAATAACTGATTAATCTTAATGCTGATGCCTTTTATTTTTCCAATAATTAGCCAAACGCAGAAAGATGCTCCTTAGGGGACTTCTTTGCTTTAGGCTTTAGCATAAAGCTCTTGATTACTTGAGTATATCTTAGTTGCAAATTTTGCAGGTGTTCCATCAACCATTTAAAAAATGAAATGGTTTCTTAATTGTTGTAGCAACACCCACTGGCTTCCTTTTCTTTCTCTTGTAAGATTAGGTGAGGCTGGTGATGTAGATAATACGATGGTTCTTATATGTATTTTTGCAATGTTTTTGCACAATTTGCTACATTGGAAATGAGTCTGATTAATGTGATGTTATGCTATTCACTCATGCATGTAGTACAGCTGATATATAATTACACTGAGGACATGGACCTGACTTTCCCTGTTCTACCACAGACCTTAGCTTCTGCAATATGTGACAAGTTTCAAACAAATGCATCAGTGCAGTAGTTTTCTAATCTCTGGTCCTTGAGTAGACTGCAAGAGACTTTTCAATCAGAAGCTGTGATAAATTGTGTTAGATTCCAATATTTGCTGCTATTTTTATGATTACTTTCGTACTTGTCAAAACAAATGCTGAAAGTTTCAGTAGCAACTGCCATGGTCCTGAATCCATTTGCATATTATTTCTTGACGGCGAAGTATATCTGCCCGGATTTTTAGTGGTGAAAACCGCGTAAATAGTTCCTTTTTTTAGTTGGAAGAAGCAGATACGTCGGAGATTAACATGCAGGATTCAATCCAAGGTGGGAATTCTTCCATCAAATCAGTTTAGCTGTCCATTCAATTTGCTTTGTTAGCAAGTTGGTAATCTTTAGCTAGAAGATTTTGCTTAGTTCTCCTATATGTTTTAACACTAATTAATTGCAAGTGGAAGTATGATTCATGATAATATTTTATAATACTAACTCTTATTCTCATTGCTGAAGGAACATAAAGCATAATATTGATGATACTAAGTTTTTCAGCCATTTGATCTCCCAGCAAACAATATCTTGCATTGATGGTATTTCTCTGTCAATTTCTGATAATTAAATCTGATCTTTCAGGTAGGATGGTAATAAACTAATTGTGCCAAGGGACAAAAGATAGTATACGCTTGAGTTTCTCGATAGTTAGCTGTGATCCTGCTATATTAGTTGTAGTATGTCTTTCTAGCTGTGATGCTATTGCATATATTTTCCGAATATGTCGTTTAAAATAAAGGATGAGACATGTGCCACAGTGCCAGCAACCGTAGCATTTACTTGAAAATGAGATATCATGACATATGCTTGTGTATATATTTGCTTAATATGTATGGCGCACAGCATATCTGAACGTAAGAGTTTGTGGGATTTTTGGTAGGAAGTTGATTGAGCAACCAAGTATATTGGGAGTTATACGGTTACCCCCCCCCCCCCCCCAACGACCTCATGCGTTGCTTTATCGTACACAAATTGAGCGAGCATATGACACCCACGAACACCAATTGATGTGTAGGAGTAAGATATTGTTCGAACCTTAATCCCATTGGTAGCATTTGTAGCACCTTTGCTCCTTGGCAAGTGAATTTTGCGAGTTCACTTGCTCCTTTCCTTTGCATTAAAATGACCTTTAAGAGCTACAGTACCTAATTTATTCTAGGGACAACGTAAGTTACAACATTATATTTTTAAGCTTAAAAAGTGACGTTGTTCGGAACCAACTCAATATCTATAAATTATTTTCCTGATTAATCTCTTTCAAAGGTAGTTTCCATTGCTTCTTTTTGAACGGATAAGGTTTTAGTGACTTTCAGCCACTACTCATCTGCATACATAGGCACATAGCCTTCAATGGCAGACTAAAAACATACTCTTCTGTTACTAAATTATATGAAAACTTTTCTTTTCGCGATGAATGATCAAGTTAAAATTTCTTTTCTTTTTATATATAAAAAGACCTTCCTTTTTCTTTAGTGTTTCGAAGTGGTAATGTGGTATAGTATTATACAACAACTAGATATGGGAGACCAAGAAAAGCCAGTTATGCAAATGCCACTTTGTCTAAGTTGAGCCTAACACAACTTTTGGGTTGTTACCCCGAAGTACTTCTGCACATTCATAAAAGTTTACTTGACATATAAAGATGGGAAAAAGAAAAGAAGATAAGCAACGGACAAATTTGAGGCGTCATTGTCGTAAGACACCAAAATATGCCTGTGAAGAGAAGAGAAGATATTCAATTATCTTCCTAGGACCACAGAACATTACAGGTCCACTTATCTTTTGAGTCTTATGTTCTTTTACCTCTTCCATATAAATTGTAGTATTGTAGATTATTTTCTTAAAATAATATCGATGGACATTCACAACCACTATTTACCCAGTCTTCAAGTATATGTGGTAATATGCAAAGTTGCAAACCATGCAATCAAACTGAGTAATATTATGTAATTTATGCAATCAAATTGAATCATACGAGAATACAAAGTGACAGGAGTTCTATATAAGACTAAAAACAACCTCACCACACCTTTAACCAACCGAGACAACCCTCGATGAATTTAAAACTCTGATTTATTTGGGTTTGTAGAGCATTTAATTTGAATAGTTCTTATATTTTTTTTTCCTAGATTGGGTATTTAGAGGCCTTATTTCAATCTCAATAGTTCCTATGTTTTTTTTCTCCTATGGTAGTAGTATGGTACTATCTGAATTCTGAGTTAATTTCGTTCAGATGCCACCTCAATTTGGAGCCCTACATTCTACCCTCCTTCATCTCTTGTTCCCTAAAGTTTTTTTCAGCATTATTGCCGATGTTCCCAAGCCCCTTCCGCACCGTTTCCGTGACCGTACGTCCTTTTTGGACTCTTCATCTTTATTCCGCAACTACAGTAGTAACTTATTGGTCGATTTGATGGATATTTGGTAATGTGTGTGTTTCAAATGGTCTTAGACAAACTTTTAGAGTTTTTACTTTTATTTGTTCGACAACATGAAGGCCGAGGCATGTTTGATGTGTCTATGTGTAGAGGTACGATAAGTCTATAACATTCGGAAGTACGTAGCTCAAAACATCATAGTAACTCCAATGTTCATCATTTGATCATTAGCTTTTGGAGTGTGGTCTTATGCTTAATATGATATATTCATATTATAGTATGAGTTAGCAACTTTGCGTTGGGTGCCTTATGTTCAATAGGGGTGGTTTGCTTGTGAGGGAGCATATCATATGTCGATTATGCTTTATCGAAGTATGCAAACATTCTCTTCTTTTGGGGTGTGGGGGAGGTGCTTCTAGTGATGTTTGTTACATGGAGTATTCAATATTAGAAGGTTGTCTTCGTTTTTTACATTTTGTGCATTGTGTTTTGAGTTTGTATTGGTGTTCTCAAGTCTTTAGTCTCCATTCATTGTGACTTTGAGGATTGCCTCATAGGGACATAGAATTGCGGTGGTCATGATCCCGCAAGGGTGAGCTAATCCCGAAAACCCTTCCTCAATTATGTTTAAATGTATATGGTATTGTGTTTCGTTTCTTTTGCGAGGTTCTTACCTTCTCGATTTATATTAGGGGTGAGCAATACCGGGTACCCACTCTAAAACTTAAGAGCCGAAACCGGTTTCTAAAATTTGGAACCGGAATAGGATTGTGACAACCGGTTCCAAAAAAGTTGGAATCGGAATTGGAATCGGCGACTCCGATACCGATTCCGGCACCTGATTTATTTTAAATAATAAAAATAATGATGATTATTTCTCATGGCATATGTTAGATTTTTCTTGGTAATTAACCAAAGATCCTTGATTGAGAAGTATATTAGTCCTAAGGTCATTAAAAACTAATAATTAAACAAATAAATCATACACAAACTATTAACTAAATACAAAATTCACATCATCTTTATAAAAGTCACTTAAAAGCGATTTTGGGTACCCAACCGGGTTCGGTTCCTAAAAATTGTACACCGGAACCGCTTCAACTGATTCCCAATGAGCCGAAAATCGGTTATAAGCAGTTATGGGCCCATATGCGGATACCCGGTATTTTTGCTCACCCCTAATTTGTAGAGTATTGTCCCCTTTTCTAATGGATAGGCAGTTCTTACTTGTTGCAATCTTAGGTAGTAGAACATTAACTTAATGTATATGAGTATATGACAAGTAGTAGAATTTACAAAACCCGGGATATATAAGGGAAAACTCTCAGTCTTCACAAGCTATGAGACTCAAACCCAAGTCTCTTGTATGAGAGATGAAGAGGGTAATTACAAATTTTAATAACATTCATATGTGGAGTTATAAAATTGTTTACTTTTGTTCGATAATAAATAAATAAACAGACAAATAATAATATTACACTGTAATATGCAAATTATGTGTTTTTGTTTACATTTACGGGTTATATATGAAACCTAAATTAATATAATCTAAGCATTGTTTGTTACTTGTTTGTGTAACTAATATAGTAGTTAATACTAATTATGATCGGGGTTAACGCGCATACTAGAGGTTTACCGCATAGGCAGACTACACAACCGCAGACTCGACTGCATGCTTCAAGTGAGGTAGCGGAATAGCACAAAGCCATCACGCGCTCGTTTTCGAGAAAGACAATTTTTCTCAAACCTAAATATCGGTGGTCCAATAACATTATGTCACATATTTAGGACAACTAAAAGATAAAAGTCTAAACTATTACCTCATTTTAAACTAAGGACAAAATAACAATTTCTACCTATCATTTTAACTTTTTTTTAATAGTTATTTTAACTTATATTACTAGAATGAGAGCTTCTCAGTTCTCACTACATCACCTAGGGGTTTCCTCGGATAAACTCCCGATGACAGTGTCTGTTTATTGTGCAAGACACGCTGACAAAAAGATATAAAAGAGGCACTTAGTACAAGCTTCCTATTGTTCTAGCCCGTAATAGTAAATAACCAAAAAAAAAAAAAAAAAAGTTGATCAACACAGCTACAAGAAACCTTGCAAAGTTGCATGTATGCCATATATAAGATTGAAAAAGATTAAGCATCCTGTCAATATCGTCTACAGAAAAGAAGAATCCACAGTATCATTAAGATCAATTCGAATTTTAGTAAAAGTTACCTTGAAAACTACAAGAAGGGAATACTTTGAATCCACTAGCTAAATGTGACTATTGATATGAACCTATATTGACAGCAAAAGCCAAGGCTTGTCTTTGTATCTTATGCCTCAATCATATTTGAAATGGAGCCGAAAAGTTGAGACAATCCACGTTCACAAACTATACAAAAGAAAGGGCAATGGAAGCTTTTCGGATAAATTCTTCTATACATTAATGATCAGTATGTGTAGTATATGTGGTTTTTATAACCAAAGTGAATAATCTTCATCAAAACATCATTGTATGGTGAAGACACGAGTACGTGTGGCTAATTAATTGTGAAAGTTAGATGTGGGCACTTTACACACGTGGGACTTGGGGGGCCCAATCTCTAGAACTCTTTGAGAAGTATAGGTCATTGGCCCTCAGCCCATATGGGAAGGGCCTGGCTGTACTCCTGTTTTGTTCTGTCTAACATGATATGGCTATTGGTTGGCTATGCCATTCTTGTATGCATGGCCATTGGCCAACGACCAGTTCTTAATTCGTGTGGACTACTTTCTCCCTTTTATGGTGCGTGTTAAATATATATCGTAATGTGATTTGTACCAAAAAAATATATCGGAATTTGAAGAAATAAGATAAATGAGGATAGGTAGTGGAGGTCCTCCACTTAAGTGAAGTTGATCAGTGATCACACGATTTCTAGTAATTAACAAAATATCGTGAACCAAATCGAACACCCATATCTAAATAACATTAAGCGCTAGATGAGACGGATAAAGTATATGATGAATTGGAAACTTTACATTGTTGAAAGCTAGATCCACATGCTTGAGTGAACTCATTTGATGCGCAAATGTTGAATGGACTTGAGCACAGGTTTAGGTTCGACCTCAATGGAAATTTGTCTTTCCAAACTGCTTCGAAACCTACTTTCTATTAGGAGTGTTTTTTTTTTTTAAGATTAGGCTCATCATTGTGGAAATTCCATTTTCCGTACTATTTATTAGATGAAAATTTGGATTTCAATGTTTTATTAATAGCCGGAAGAAACAACGGTTGACATTCAATCACAATTTTTTTAGCAAGCAATGACACACAAGATGACAAATTCTTTAGTGAGTCTGTTAATATTTTTCGAAAAATTACCCCTTATATGTAAGCAAAAATTAGGTAAATGTTTCTATAGCATTTTTTTTTTGTGTGTGATTAACCACTTTTTATCAGGTATTTTAATTTACGAATACAGACTCGTAAGTACATGCCAAAGGGAGCATTCCACGGCAAACTCAAATCCAAACAAGAAAGACAAGAATTAAAAGCAACATTGCAAAAATAATCAACATCACACCCAACTGATGGAAATGCCATAGCTGGAAGTCTCATTTGTCTCAAGTTCATGATTTATATTACATGTATACATATATGATATAAGTCGGGGTTTGAGCTAGATTAAGCTTTTGTTGACATGAAGTATGATTATGTGGTGCTAAGACTGCAACTCTATACGAAGATGAAGAGAGTGCATTAAGTATTGATATATCGTGTTTTTGAACATTCATTGTTCCCGAAAGATAAGATAAGAAACGAAACACATAGACCCTACGATGGTGTTATTATTGTTCTGAATCCCATGAATGATTTATTTTTGATAAATGGCATTTTAAAAATAAAAAATCGGGCCCACAGTACACTAAAATGAATGAATTTGGGCCTTTCTGATTCTCTTAATAGTCATATCACATAAAAAAATCATTTTGGCAATGATGAAAACAATAGAGAACACTAAATAGCCTAATTAAAGGACATTTCTCTATGTGCTACCATAACCACAATTACAAATGTATTCAGGAGCAGGACATGCAACGCATGGACTGGAGTTGATTATGTGAGAAGTGGGTAGTTCCATTCGTGGGAGGAATCAAGGCTATTAGGAATTGGTGTTCCAATTTGGTCTATGAAATTTAGGCAAAACCACAGATCATGACTCATAAGTCGTTGTCACTCCTTTGTTGGTTCTCTGACCACCAAAGTTAATTTTTGGTTTGTTTGATTGGCTATATATGGCATGCAATTCTCAGCATTACCATACCTCCACAACCATTGATGTCCAATGGAAGCCCTAGACTGGGTCAATGATACTTTGATTACATTGCTAAAGTCTTAAAACTCCATGTTTCTCTCTTTTTATATATATTATTATTATTACCATGCAATTATTGATTGAATCATGTAACATTAACCATAGATACCCAATGTAAGAAAAGAACTAGCTCAATCAACGACTTTGTTCATACATTTCTGACAAAAAATAAAAAATAAAAAAAATCCACATATATCCAATCTTAAATCAGATTTAATTAATACTTGATACTCCAACTCTAGCTTAGGCCAATTGTAAGAATCTTGCATGATTTTTTCGTCACATTGACGTCAATTAGTATAATGAGTTAATACTATGATTTTTATGTACTTAAATTTTAAATTCATTAAGAAGAAATCTAACTCAAGTGGTTAGTGTTTTATTAGCCCAATTTTAAGGTTAAAAGTTCGATTCTTATAAGCAACTTTGTGCACACATTTTAGACCGAAAAAGTTAAAATCTATTATATTGATAATTTTGTAAGATAATAATTATTAATTTACAATTAATCAACTCTAGATTAGTAGTTTCTTAGTCCCAATAATGAGAGGGTCACAAGTCCTGCATGCCCATGGGTTTTATATAATTTCATGTAATACGTACATTGCCTCATTGTCTTTTGATGTAACCTTTTTCTAAGAGTAATAAACATATATGCTCCATTTATTTTGCTTGTCATGCTATGTTATAGCATATATGGTGGATTGCAAAACTTATCATTCAAAGAAAAACACTTACTCTATACACACAAATAGCAGTATTAATCAAGTGTAAACATTAATTAAAAATCTAAACAACAGTAACAATCATCTGTCATTAGACGATATAAGTTCACAATACAAGTTTTGATGTCCTCTCTACCAATAACCATATTTCTGTTGTGCTTTTATAGTATGATACGACATCAATCTTGACGATCATATATAATTGATCTATTTAATATGAATAAATTAAATGAATCTCCATCGGTGTATAACAACATAGGATAAAAACATACACGACCCTCTAGTTAATGTGCAAACTTATAAAACAAACTTTTAAGATATGCATTCCTTAGTAATAGCTCCAAAAGAGATTATACTATACTCATAAAAATAGATTGACTATCAACATATTAGCGACTTTTATCGACCATAATATTAGTAAACACACTAACAATTGAATGACAAATCAAAATTGGTGCTTAATTATCTTTGGCGAGTTTTCTTAGAGAGAAGGAGAGAGGCAAAGGATGATAACACATGTATACATACTTCCTATATGCATATGCATGTGATGATATCTTATTCATTAAATACACACACAAAAATTAAATGGTTAGTAAATTTTGAATTATACATATGATCTAAAAGGAGACAGACTTAACAAAGATAGGGGATGAACATGTATGATCAAAAGATTAAGCAAATACAAAACATGTGGTAAACATGAAGGTTCAACAACATTGAGGTTATTAAGAATCACTGAATCAGGCTCTCATATATTCTTCTCATTTTGATTTTTCCAACCACGAAGTGCATGGTTCTATTCTCATTTGCTATTTTATGCGTTTTTGTTAGATTTTTTTTATATTATTATTATGAATCAAAACGTAAAGTACAATGAGGTTTCTGTTGATGTGAAAGATGGAAAGAAGAAACGTACACTAGTCACTTGTTACTTTGTTAGCTCAGTGTCAAATAAAGGTAGGACAAAAGACAATATAACGAGTGTTTAATCTTTGAAAGTATATGGTGAGTGGTGAGTGGTGAGTTATTGATCCTTTGACCAGTAACACTACTATAAAATAAAATGACCTAGAAATCACTAACGAACCAACTACCAACTATATCTTGCACCGTCAACCAACAACATCGATCGGGTAATCAGTCATGCTAATTGCTAAGTATATCGGAATCTCTCGCTGCATTTCCTTTTTCTTTTTCTCATTATTCTTCTAATTTGCAAGGTGTTCACACTTCTGAGAACTATCATTCCTCCTGCCCCCCAGGCCCTAACTTCTGCAAGCCTTCTTTAAATAATCGATCAGATGAAGCATTTCTCAAGAGAGTGAGCTTTTATGTGTGTTGTAATGCGATTTATGTATTATATCTGTAATGTTGAGTCTTATAGCATTCGATGTAGAGTGATGAACGTGCATATATTATGCATGTTTGGATAAAACAGATGTTGTGTATATAATGTAAGTTAAGAATATTTATAAAAATTAATCATAACTAATTACCTTTACTTCTAATATGTACTCCGTATGTATACTATTTTCAAATGTGCAGTTTCCGAACTCTGGCAACGTTAACGTAACTGGTACTTTGGTACGTAATTAACATTCATATACGTACCATGAGAGTACATTTGGCTTTGAGGGGGTGTAAGTGCTGGACGAGATAGCAATATAGCATTAGTGAGCAAGCTGTTAGCTGATGCCTTGGGGTGATAATTGGAGGTGCGAGCAGGGAGAAGTCATGCAGCAGCGCACATGGTATAAGGAGAAATTGAGGGGGTTGACACTAGCCAAACAGCGGAGGGTTCACATCACATGCATGGGACTCTTTCTCTCATAGAAATCTCTTCCTGCACATGCCTTTCTTACACTTCTGTCCCACCCGTTTTGAAGTTTACATGTACTCCGTATATGTGTGATCCTGTTCAAATTGCAAGGCAATGTCAAACATATTAGGAGGCACATAATGAAATATAAGAACGGACACACCAAAAGGAATCAGGAGGCAAAATAATTAAGTTTTAAGGAGGATGCCTTTTTATTTATTCATTTATTGAGAGGGGCATTGCCATGTATGATAATCATCATTATAGGGCATCAATAGAGAAATTGAATGTGAGTTACTTGAATCACGAATGAGGATAAATTAACTTGTGTTATAGTTTACTCCTTGATCAATAGATGGTTATCATCTAATTCGCAAGTAGTATATGAGGGAAAATTTGAAGAAATGCTGACAATCTATTGAAAGGGAGGGAGTATAAGGAATATATTCTTATCTTCGATCTCTTTGTATCTCGTTAAGGCGGTGAGACGTATCACCTAGAATATTATCGCTTAATTATTTGTTATAATGTATGGTTAGACGGTTTGCTGCAATATTTACAACTATGATTTTTGATTACTATATATCGAAATTCTAACTTTGAGAATTTCACAAAATTATACAGAGTATCATTCATGACCTTGAGATTTTTATTGTATGTTTACTTTTATTTTACATTTTTTGGATCACATTAAATAATTCAGTTGTTGTTGTCTTAGGTGTACACCAAATAAACGGTAAAACCCTTCAAATACATGTCATAGCTTGCAAATCACGCATTTGGGTTTGCCATATTGAAAACCAATCAATATGACAGACCCTAACTAAAGAGACACCATAACAAGTCCAAGAGATCAAATAAGAACGGTCTGTGCACTTCTCTAACTAACTCAACCTCATTTTTTTCCGTATATGTGAGGAGATCGTACCTACCTGTGTACGTACCAACTACTTAAGTAAAGAAAATTATACGAATGCATTTTCAGAAACTTAATAGCTAACCCAATCTACATAGAATAAGCATCCGGAGCTCAATGACTACATAATATTGGATATTATAGGGAAAGGTGTAATTTGAAACTACGTCTATCTTGAGTTTTCATGATTATTGGATGGAGACTTAAACTATGAACTCCGTAGATATGTCCATATGATCATTTTTTATTTTTTTTTGGAACATAAAGAATCTTTCTTTTCATAATTTATGCTGTGTGCTTACGATAATTGTTACCATCCTATGTGTGAAGTCAAGCGAGCTACACCCTACAGCTATGTATACCGAAGCAGAACGAGAAAGCATAGAACCAGCTGCTTTTCCACAAAATACAAACCATGTGAAAGTCCTTAATTACATAACAGCTAAGTGCTCCTCCTCCTGAAGCACGGCATATATTGAGTTAAGCACTGAGTTCCCTTAAAGTAGTGTTTTAATTTGGAGGAGCAAAAATGACGAGCACGTAAAAGCGAGGTAGGGTAATCAACCAACATGTAAATTCCCCATGTTTTCCCTCCTGCCTGCCTTCTTTTTGTACAACTTACAAGTACTTACGGGAAACTGTTTGCTTTAATTTCCAACATGCGGTAAAAACCAAAAACGCACCCGTACAACGTACTAACTGATATTTTGCTTTAGTTCAACAAATCACAGATTTATAAGAGTCTGATCATACATTACAATCAATTAATGAAACATCTTCATTATAAGGCTCTTCTATTCAAACAAGATGCTGCTAATCCAAACTTGTTGGTCGTAAAAATTTTCGACTCAAAGTACCGGTTAGGTAACTTCCCAAACTTTGGAGTTGAATTGGCCTCCTATGCCTGGAGAGGTCTCTGTAGTAGTGTTGATGAATTCCGCAAGGATGTTCGATGAAAGGTTTTGTTTTGTTTTTTTTTTTTTTTTTTTTTTTTTGACATTGGATGGAAAGTTGGAGTAGGCAGAAAAATTAGAGTTTTTGATAAAAGGTACGTCGAATGTTTATATGAAGCGAATGCCTTAATATATTCTCATGTTCATACGTATGCCTATCAATATCTAAAGTGTTAATGATGCCTCCTCCAATTTTCGTCCGATGCTATTTCGGTGTCGAGACGAGGTTTTTTCGTGGGTTATAATCTACAAGAACCGGCTTTTTAGGTCGATTTTTGATTTTCCATAAAATGTCCCGCAATTTACAAAGCATGTTAATAGGGTCTATTGGAGCATAATTAAAGCATGTGGCAATGTCATTCCACCTTTTTGATAGTTTTATGTTGTGTTTAGCATTCGATTCGAACATGTGCATAAAGGACAAAACTGATGGTTTGGGCTACGCCAAAGATACGTTTTGGCAATTTTCTTGTTCCATTCTACAGTATATGTGTTTACGATGCCTCCTCCTATTTTCGTCCGATTCTATTTCGGGGCCGAGACGAGGTTCTTTCGTGGGTTATAGTCCACAAAAACAGCTTTTTAGGTCAATTTTTTATTTTTCGGAATAAGTCCCAAAATTTACCAAGCATTTTAATAAGGTGTATTGGAGCATAATTAAAGCATGTGGCAATGTCATTCCACTTTCTTGATAGTTTAACGTTGTGTTTAGCGTTCGATTCGAGCATGTGCATAATGGACAAAACCGATGGTTTGGGCTATGCCAAAGCTACTTTTTAGCAATTTTTTGGTTCCATTCTTCGGTATATCTGTCTAGGATGCCTCTTGCCAATTTTCACCCGATACTATTTCGGGACCGAGACGAGATTTATTCGTGGGTTATAGTTCACAAAAACTGGCTTTTTAGGTCGATTTTTGATTTTCCGGAAAAAGTCCGAAATTTACAAAGCATGTTAATAGAGTCTATTGAAGCATAATAAAAAGCATGTGGTAATGCCATTCAACCTTTTTGATATCTTTATGTTGTGTTTAGCATTTGATTCGAGCATGTGCATAATGGTCAAAACTGACCGTTTGGGCTCCGCCAAAGATAATTTTTGGCAATTTTCTTGTTCCCATCTTCATTATATGTGTTTATGATGCCTCCTACCTATTTTCGTTCGATTCTATTCGGAGCCGAGAGGAGGTTTTTTCGTTGGTTATAGTCCACAAAAATCAGCTTTTATGCTCGATTTTTTATTTTCCGAAAAATGTCCCGAAATTTACCAAGCATGTTAATAGGGTGTATTGGAGCATAATTCAAGCATGTTGCAATATCATTCCACCTTCTTGATAGTTTTACGTTGTATTTAGTGTTCGATTCGAGCATTTGCATAATGGACAAAATCGATGGTTTGGGTTACGCCAAAGCTACTTTTTGGCAATTTTGTTGTTCCATTCTTCATTATATGTGTCTATGATGCCTCAAACCAATTTTTGTCCGATTCAATTTCGGGGCCGAAACGAGGTTTTTCGTGGGTTATAGTCCACAAAAAACCGCCTTTTTAGATCGATTTTTGATTTTCAAGAAAAAATCCTAAAATTTACCAAGCATGTTGATAGGGTGTATTGGAGCATAATTCAAGCATGTGGCAAAGTCATTCCTCCTTCTTGATAGTTTTACGGTGTGTTTAGCGCTCGGTTCGAGCATGTAAGTAATGGGCAAAACCGATGGTTTAATTGGGTTACGCCAACGCTACTTTTTGCCAAATATATTGTTCCATTTTTCATTATATGTGTCTAAGACGCCTCCTGTCAAATTTTCTTCCGATTCTATTTCGGGGCGGAAACGTGCTTTTTTCGTGGGTTAAAGTCCATAAAAACCGGCTTTTTGGTACGATTTTTTATTTTTTGAAAAGTCCCGCAATTTACCAAACATGTTCATAGAGTGTATTGGAGCTAAAGTGAATCATGTGGCAATATCAGTCTTCCTTCTTAATAATTTTACGGTGTGTTTAGCGCTCGGTTCGAGCATGTAAATAATGGGCAAACCCGATGGTTTAATTAGGTTACGTCAGCGCTACTTTTTGCCAATTTTATTCTTCCATTCTGCATAATTTGTGTCTATGATTCCTCCTGGAAATTTTCGTCGGATTCAATTTCGGGGACGAGACGAGGTTTTTTCGTGGGTTATAGTCCGCAAAAATCGGCTTTTTGTGTCGATTTTTGATTTTATAGAAAAAGTCCCAAAATTTACGAAGCATATTCATAGGGTGTATTAGAGCTTAATTGAAGAATGTGGCATTGTCAATCCTCTTCATTGATAGTTTTACGGTGTGTTAAGCGTTCGATTTGAGCATGTGAACAATGGACAAAACCGATGGTTTAGGCTACGTCGATGCTACATTATGTCAATTTTATTGTTCTACTCTTCATTATATGTGTCTAGGATGCCGTCTGCCAATTTTCGCCCGATTCTATTTCGGAGACGAGGTTTTTTCGTGGGTTATAGACTTATTGTCCACAAAAACCGGCATTTTGGGTCGATTTTTGATTTAATGGAAAGTCTCAAAATTTACCAAGCATGTCTATAGGGTGTATAAAAGCTTAATTGAATCATGTGGCATTGTCAATCCTCCTTTTTGATAGTTTTACGGTGTGTTTAGCGATCGATTCGAGCATGTGCATAATGGACAAAATCGATGGTTTAGGCTACGCCAAAGCTACTTTTTGGAAATATTATTGTTCTAATATTTATTATATGTGTCTATGATGCCTCTTGCCGTTTTCCGTCCGATTCTACTTTGCAGCCGAGACGAGGTTTTTTCAAGAGTTACAGTCCACAAAAGCCGTCTTTTTGAGTCGATTTTTGATTTTTTAGAAAAAGTCCCAAAATTTACGAAGCGTATTCATAGAGTGTATTAGAGCTTAATTGAAGCATGTGGCATTGTCAAACCTCGTTCTTGATAGTTTTACGGTGTGTTTAGCGTTCGATTCGAGCATGCGCACAATGGACAAAACCGATTGTTAGGGCTACGTCAATGCTACTTTTTGTCAATTTTGCTGTTGCATTCTTCATTATATGTGTCTAGGATGCCTTCTGCCAATTTCGTCCGATTCTACTTCGGGGCAGAGACGAGGTTTTTCGGTGGGTTATAACTTCAAAAACCGGCTTTTTGGGTCGATTTTTGATTTTTTGGAAAAAGTCCCGAAATTTACCAAGCATGTTAATACAGTGTATTGGAGCTTAATTGAAGCATGTGGCAATGTTAATACTTCTTCTTGATAGTTATATGGTGTGTTTAGAGATCGAACACTTCATTATATGTGTCTATGATTCCTCTTGCCAATTTTCTTCCGATGCTATTTCGGTGTCGAGACGAGGTTTTTTCGTGGGTTATAGTCCACAAAAAACCGGCTTTTAAGGTCGATTTTTTATTTTTCAGAAAAAGTCCCAAAATTTACCAAGAATGTTAATAGGGTGTATAGGAGCATACTTAAAAAATATGTGGCAATGCCATTCCACCTTCTTGATAGTTTTAAGTTGTGTTTAGCGTTCGATTCGAACATGTGTATAATGGACGAAACCGATGGTTTGGGTTAAGCCAAAGCTACTTTTTGGCAATTTTTTTGTTCCATTATTTGTTATATATGTTTAGGATGCCTCTTGCCAATTTTCACCCGATTCTATTTAGAGGCCAAGACGAATAGTCCACAAAAATCGGCTTTTTCTTT
>CAAKMY010036181.1:19895-38996 GCA_901111285.1 Corrigiola litoralis
TTTTACGGAAAAAGTCCCGAAATTTACCAAGCATGTTCATATGGTGTATTGTAGCTTAATTGAATCATGTGGCATTATCAATCTTCCTTCTTGATAGTTTTACGTTGTGCTTAGCGATCGATTCGAAAATGTGCATAATGGACAAAACTGATGGTTTAGGCTCCGCCAAATCTACTTTTTGGCAAATTTCTTGTTCTATTTTTAATTATATGTATCAATGATGCCTCCTGCCAATTTTTTTACAATTCTATTTTGGGGCCGAGACGAGGTTGTTTCGTGGGTTATAGTCCACAAAAATCGGCTTTTTGGCTCAAATTTTGATTTTCTAGTAAAAGTCCCAAGAATTATAAAGCATGTTCATAAGGAGTACTGGATTATAATTGAAGCATGTGGCAATGCCAGACCTCCTTCATGATAGTTTTACGTTGTGTTTAGCATTCGATTTGGGCATTTGCATAATGGACAAAATCGATGGTTTGTGGCTATGCTAAAGATACTTTTTGGCGATTTTCTTGTTCCATTCTTCATTATATGTGTTTATGATGCCTCCTGCCAATTTTCGTCCGTTTCAATTTCGGGGCCGAGAAGAGGTTTTTTTGTTGGTTATAGTCCACAAAAACCGACATTTTAGGTAGATTTTTGATTTTCAAAAAAATACCAAAATCTACCAACCATGTTAATAGGGTGTATTGGAGCATAATTAAAACATGTGGAAATTACATTCCACCTTTTTGATCGCTTTATGTTGTGTTTAGCATTCGATTCGAGCATGTGCACAATGGACAAAACCGATGGTTTGGGCTACGTCAATGCTACTTTTTGTCAACTTTCTTGTTCAAATCTTCATTATATGTTTCTAGGATGCCTCCTACCAATTTTTGTCCGATTCTATTTTTGGGCCGAGACGAGCTTTTTTCGTGGGTTATAGTACACAAAAACTGGCTTTTTGGGTTGATATTTGATTTTTACGTAAAAGTATCGAAATTTACCAAGCATGTTAATATGGTGTATTGGAGTATAATTAAAGTATGTTGCAATGCCATTCCACCTTCTTGATAGTTATACGTTGTATTTAGTGTTCGATTCAAGCATGTGCATAATGGACAAAACCGATGGTTTGAGCTACGTCAAAGCTACTTTTTTGCAAATTTATTGTTCTATTCTTCATTATATGTGTCTATAATGTCTCCTGCTAATTTTTGTCCGATTCAATTTCGGGGCCGAGACGAGGTTTTTTCGTGGGTTATAGTCCACAAAAAACCGGCTTTTTAGGTCGATTTTTGATTTTCCTGAAAAAATCCCAAAATTTACCAAGCATGTTGATAGGGTGTATTGGAGCATAATTCAAGCATGTGGAAATGCCATTCCACCTTCTTGATAGTTTTTCGTTGTGTTTAGCGTTCGATTCAAGCATGTGCATAATGGACAAAACTGATGGTTTGGGCTGCAGCAAAGCTACTTTTTTGCAATTTTCTTGTTCTATTCTTCATTATATGTGTCCATAATGCCTCCTGTCTATTTTTATCCGATTCTATTTCCGGGCCGAGACGATGTTTTTTGTGGGTTGTAATCCACAAAAACCGGCTTTTTGAGTCGATTTTTTATTTTACGGAAAAAGTCCCGAAATTTATCAAGCCTTTTCATAGGGTGTATTGGAGCATAATTTAAGCATGTGGCAATGTCATTCCTTCTTCTTGATAGTTTTACGGTGTGTTTAGCGCTCGATTCGAGCATGTGGATAATAAACAAAACCGATGAATTGGGCTACGTCAATACTACTGTTTGATAATTTTCTTGTTCCATTCTTCATTATATGTGTCTAGAATGTCTCTTGCTAATTTTCATCCGGTTCTATTTTGGGACCGAGACGAGGTTTTTTCGTGCGTTAGTACACAAAAACTAGCTTTTTGGGCCGATATTTGATTTTTAGGAAAAAGTACCGAAATTTACCAAGCATGTTCATAGAGTATATTGGAGCTGAATTGAAGCATGTGGCAATGTCATTCCTCCTTCTTGATAGTTTTACGGTGTGTTTAGCGCTCGTCCGGGCATGTAAATAATGGGCAAAACCTACTGATGGTTTACTTGGGTTACGCCAACGCTACTTTTTGCCAATTTTCTTGTTCCATTCTTTATTATATGTGTCTATGATGCCTCCTGCCAATTTTCGCCGATTCTATTTCAGGCCGAGACGAGGTTTTTTTCGTGTGCACCGAAAGCTCATTTGGGGCACTAGCTCGAAATTTGATGAAAATTGGTAGGAGCGTTCTTAAATGTATAGAGTAGAATATGGGACTAAAAACATGACAAAATAGCGAAAAAGTAGCTCATACCATCGGTTTTGTCCATTATGCGCATGTCCATATGAAACTTTGAAACTTTAATATCTTTTCATGTTCATTTAAAACGCTACACATGTCATAAAACTTTTAATATGAAGAACAATGGTCTCATATGTCTCAATCATGCTCCTAAGAACACTAGGGTAGGCTTGGTCAATATTGGCACTTTTTTAGATAGAGAAAAAATTAACACAAAAAGGTCATTCTTTTGGATTAATAACCCACGTCGAAACCACATTTGTGGATAGATTTTGAATTTTATTTAAATTGTTAGGTGATGTCTTAAACATATAAAAATGGACTATGGAACGGGAAACCGAAAACGACCATCTTTGTCGTGCTTATGCTTGCAAGTGTATAGGCAAATTCTTTGATAGCCTTGTCAAAACGAAAATTTCGACTGATCACTTTAGCCCATACATGTACTTCTTAAACTTATATACCTTTCCAATATTCTTTGGATATACAAAACCCTCTAAATGTATCATGTACGTATTCTCTTTCGAATATCCATTTAAAAGACGATTTTGACATCCATTTGATTTACCATATTTCATAATCATAATGAATATTGAAGTACATGAGTGGATTTTATTGTAATAACCGGTGAAATAAGGTTTCATCATAGTCATTCCATGAATTCCCTTGTAAATATTTAATCAACTCCAAATTTAAATGCAATATTGGATAGGATGTGCACGTTGATTTTTTGACGAAACTGTTTTGAGAAAAGAAAATTAAAGGTAAAAATAGAGACAATAAACATAAGCTTATTAAGCCATGCGATACAATTTACCTGATGAATGATTTTCCACTCTGGTACACCCTTGTGCCTTGCATTATTTGTTCTTGCCTTCATTTCTCTACACAATTTCAGTAGATTGCCCCTAATTCAAACAAATTGATCTAACCAATGCATGATGAATGATTTTCCACTCTGGTACACCCTTGTGCCTTCCATGATTTGTTCTTGCCTTTACTTCTCTACACAATTTCGGTAGATTGCCCCTAATTCAAACATTGTACAATTTGATCTAACCAATGCATGTATGCATGAACTCAGTGCACTGGGATATACTGTACGTGGAAAGTGCAGTGAATTTCTAGAACACAGGAGTTGTTAGGCTTCGAAGCACTCCATCTCGAATCCCATTACAACCATCTACTATAATACCAATACTCGCTATTTCATGCACTTAGCTATTGAAATCCGGAAACAGCAGATTTCCATGAAAGCTGGGTAAGAAAGTAAGATCATACGAAATGTAAAATTCTTCGCTTCGTACGTACCCACAATTTGTGAGTCCCGTGATCGTGAGTGACAACTTTATTAGGATCAAAATAGGATTTCCATATCCCTACGTCCAACTCTGCATGCAGGCTCCAAAATAGTAGCTAGGGCCCTAAAATGGCAAGCAAAGCTAACTGGGTGTCGTGTCCAGACTGTCCACTATGCATAATATCCATTACACTCTTAAATCTTCACAAGTCACAACTATCTAGCTTGTTTCCCCTACAAACGCCAATTTTAATCATATACTTAATCCTATACGCCTATACTATAGTGCTATGATCACTATGGAAGAATACCATCACAGCAATAGTCATCTATTCCCCGAAAAGATTAAAGAAGACGATCGATACACTCTTGACAAGGGTTTTCTAATTCTTCTGATTAACATATTTGGGATCAGAAGGAGTAATAGTTATTTTATGTAAGTGAAACTTAACTTTTTGCTTAACAAGAAATCATACTCAGCTTCAATTCCATTGTCAAACCTAGGTGTATTAATTATTAACTCTTTAATTGATGGTAAGCTCCTGATGCACTCACACATTCAACTTTTATTATGACTTACTATATCTAGTTAGTCTACATGTTTATTGGATTTTTTTAGTCCCCGTTATGAAATATGTATGAGTAACGTAGTTGTTCAATATTGTTTCGTTCAATTGAGTTAATTAAGGGATTGTTAAGCGAATTTGCGTTGGGTAGTCGTATATCGCCAACTATTCGCCAATCCATATAATAAACCGGCCTCCTCACAACTATGTGAGATCGATAGATCCCTTATGAGAGATTGTAAATTAAAACATCGATTGAGAAAATAAAAAATAAAGAATGTCGTAGTCTTAGATCTCAGGTTATAGACTTTATAACTTGTTTTTGGACCCGGCGATGTCCGAGATATTTTAATATTTTATCTTTTTTATGATTAATTATATGTGTATATGTTTGGCATATATGAATTGACAATTAAACGTACAAAGATACATATATTCGTATTATCTAAGTTTTTTAACATAATATTGAAAGTATTATTGTTTTTATTTGTATGAAACTGTTATAGTTTCCGTGAATAGACTTGGTGGGAAATAAAAATTAAGGCAATAATCACTCGATATGGATTCTGTTAATAAAAAAAGATTTTTTATTACATAGTAATTATTATCATTACTTAATATTACTTTTAAATGGTATTTATGAATTTAGAATAATCAAAGAGACATATTAATTAAATTGTAATTAAAGAGATGTTAGAAAGTAATGAGAGGATGGCGTGCCGTGATGGTATGATAGATGATGTGTCGTGATGTATGAACTTGAACGCCTTTTAACAATATTGTATAGAATTATTAAAGAATAATCAATATAATAGACTTATTATTAAAGGAGTATTTAATTAATCATCATTGTATATGCCATATGACTATTAATTAATTAAAATCTTTATTTTACAAAAAAATGTTATACGAAGTATAAGAGTACTGATGTAAATGTGTAATACTATAGCATAGGAGAGACTAGGAGTATATAACAATTATTGTAACAGCAGCATTATTATCCCCTTCCCCACAAACTATATCATATGACTAGCTAGTATATATTTACTCTCATTTTATGTATGACAAGCACCAACGAGGAAGCAGCACAAACAACTCAACTATAGAAGAGAGAGAAACCAAAGAGAGATTATTATACACTACAATTATATATAGAGAGAGAGGGAGAAAGAGAAAGGAAGCAAATATACAAAGTATTCACCAAAGAAAACAAAAGAGGAAGAAAGAATGGAAGTTGGTCTAAAGATGGCAGAGACAGAGCTTAGCCTCGGGCTTGGGCTTGGGCTCGGGCTTGGAGAGCCTACTGTGGTGAAGAGTGCTGGTGGTTCTGGTGTAGGGAACAAGAGAGGGTTCTCAGAGACAGTGGACTTGAAGCTTAATCTTAACAACAATAAGAATTCTGGTGCTGAAAAGGAGGAGACTGCCACTTCATCTCCTTTGGATCTGCTGAAGAATGACAAAACTGTTTCTGCTAAGGATGTCACCTCAAAAGCTACTGATGACCATGTTAAGCCTCCTGCCAAGTAAGTAGTGCTCCTTTTTCTCACTGTTACTTGATTACTACTTCTCTTTCTTTCTGATTGTTGTGTGTTATAGAGCTTTTCTAAACTTATGATATTAAAACTAGCTTTTGGAGAATCAAGAGGTGCTTTAGTGGTTAGATATGTCGTCTCCTAATGGAGAGGTTGGAGTCCGATTCTTACATGCGCCTTTGTGCACTCCTAATAAAAATACAATAATTTAGTTGTTAGTCAGTACAAAAATGATGTGGTATGACTCTAAATATCATTTAAGGTGTCATTAACCAGGTATAGAAAAAGTAGGGGGACTAGTAATTTCTCAGCTCCTACATACACAAAGCAAACGGGTGTTGTCTATATATGAAGTTTAAGAGTATAAATAAAAACATGATCGATATGCATGAATTGAAATGTATATAGCTAGCTACTAGCTAGCATGCATCTTTGAGTACTAAATTTTTTGCTGTCATATAGCACTGCTAGTATATATAGGATGTTGAAAAGGGTGAATTTGAATCATATACCGTGGGCAATTTAGTGGTAGAATTGATCATATAGATCAAGACTTACATATAGTGATATAGGTGTGAAAGGAAGCATAATTTTCTTCTGCCAGTCATGCCATATTCCCAAGCTTTTTTGTGGAGCATGCATTTAAGACATTTATACATATTAGAAGTGAAAAGTAGAACTCTATACATGAACTTTTAGATATTTATGTGTACAACTTATACATAAAATAAAGCGCGCATTTTCATATATGTGCATCAAATTAAAATTGAAAAAAAAAAATCTCCGAGAGAGTTTATACACTTAAAACTCGATCATCATATGCACGACCTTGTCTTTTTAATTCATCCATTTATAACCTCATTACCTCATACACCTTAATTTTCCACATTCCTCCTTTATCTTTCACACATGTCTTATGGGGCATATATCAACTCCAAGCTAGTTGTATCAATAACACTCAAGATATGACACTTATTGTCGGTATAAAGGGTAAGAGTTACATTGACATTTAATTAATAGAAATATGTTCATGATAATGTAGGGCACAAGTTGTGGGTTGGCCACCAGTGAGATCATACCGGAAGAACATGATGGCTGTCCAAAAGAGCACCGCAGGGTCAGAGGCTGATACTGAAAAGCCTGTTAACGGCGGTGGCGGCTTGGTGAAGGTGAGCATGGATGGTGCACCTTACCTACGTAAGGTGGACTTGAAAATGTACAAGAGTTACCAAGATCTCTCCGATGCTTTGGGCAAGATGTTCAGCTCCTTCACCATTGGTAATTAAGCCATATAATTAACGACATTTAAGCCTGTACTAGTTATAATACGTACGAGAAACTTGTCACATCTTGTATGTCTAGCTAGTCTAATATTGTCTTGCTTAAATTATAATGTTGGTTGTTGTGATCGATTATAGGAAATTATGGGTCTCAAGGGATGATTGATTTCATGAACGAGAGCAAGCTGATGGATCTTCTTAATGGTTCTGATTATGTGCCAACATATGAAGACAAGGATGGAGATTGGATGCTTGTTGGTGATGTCCCATGGGAGTAAGTTTCCAATAACCCTCTACAAAAATTCCATTTAATTGACATAACAATTGAGTGAGATTATCTAGCTTATACTTATTATTTTCTTCTAATTGCTCTTAACCAGGATGTTTGTGGAGTCATGCAAAAGACTTCGCATTATGAAAGGAAAGGAGGCTGCTGGACTTGGTTAGTATATTAATTCCCTATCATCAATCATTTTCGTTCACTTGATTACTATTTGGTCTCATCTCAATTCGATCATTATATTAGATATGCAATTCTATTATGATCTCATTTGATCAGTCTAGCTGATTTATTCTCACTAATTGAAGAATGATAACCTAGCATGCATATAGATCTAACATAACGAAGGTGCTACTATATTACGTATCTTTATAAGTGAGTTGTATTTGTCTATTTTGTCTAATGTTAGCTATGTGGACAGCTCCAATTAGTTGTGCCATATAATCATATCATCACATGTTCTTACACTGCACTGATATATAAGAAAGCATATGTGGTTGATGTATTTTCGTTATTATTTTTATTTTTTGAAGTACTTACACTCTATTATTTATTCCATTGTTTTAATTGTAAATGAGATAGTTAAAAATAATTATTATATTTTGGTACAAGTCAAAATAATTAATGTGAGTGAATGTTGTTGCACATATATGTATATTATTGCATTATAATTTCTTGGTCACTTCTTATGATGATTCTATTGATAATGGAAGCACTTCTAAGTTCCTACATGTGACTTTTTCAGCACCAAGAGCCATGGAGAAGTGCAAGAACAGGAGCTAAGCTAGAAATATAAGTACAGCAACCTGCTCCTTTGATCTTAAGGCCATCACCAAATTCAGCTAAAACAAAGTGAGATGAAGGTGCCCAAGAGATGGATCGAGTAGGATGAATTTGTAATTTCAATGTGTACTTGTTTTTACTTTTCTTGTGTACCATGATTTGATATAGATTTATCATATATTACTAAACGAAAGTCTGTGAGTTGTATGGTGTTGAAATTTATGACTAGACATAGAAACAGTTACTAAATTGTGTCCACAATTAAGTCTATGTTTGGCCCAATATGTTTGTGTTTTGTTTTTGTGTATTAATTAAGGATTTCCTTCAAGAAACAATAATCATAGCTTAAGTCATGCTGCTTGTGGTAGCAATCAATGGTTTTGATATAATTATTCCCTTTGTTCTTTTAGAAGTAATGAATTTATTTATTTATTTCCATTTTTATTTCATTGGATTCTTTGAACCATTTGGATCACCTTATTGTATAGTCTTTTAGTAATTAGTTGTCGTTCCAATAGTTTAATGTATGGGTGGGGACTGAAATAATGTACATGTTCCATGGCCTAGCCGACTCAGGGAGCAAGATCATGTGGACGTTGATGTGGTGGCATTGCATTTATATATCTCGCCTATCTGTTTATGCCATTACTATATATTCTTCAATGATGATGGAGATTGGTCTTCCAATACAGATGCAGATGATATCTTTGATCATGCATTTGCCTATCTCTATTTGACAGTGTGATGATCGAACTCATCATCCATCAATGCATGTGTTAAGGTCCTTCTACTTATTAGTAAATACGGAGTACATAAAACTCTTCAATATTCTTCTTCTATATTTTGATTAACTCAGAGGAAAATATACAGAGAAATTATACCTTATCTAGCATAACTACAGTGAATAAGGGTTAATTTTGAACCATAATGTCTTTGATATTGCTTTTTTTTTTTTTTTTGAATCCTTAACATAGTGCAATAGAAGATAGAAAGGAACTCATACTAGAGAAGTCTTCACAATTGCTAGAACTAGAAGACTATATATACTATTTATACTTCCAAGATATTCGTACAGAAAAACAATAGCTCATATAAAACTTATCAAACGTAAATGTTAAATGGAGTAACTCCTAGTGCTATGTACTATCAGTAGGTGTAAAAGCATGTCGATCTTGTTTGATAGAGTGCAATGCACATTGTAGATTACAACCTATGGAGCATTATCAACCATGAGAAGAAGTTAATCAAATTGATTCCCGGTGGTTAGGTATCATTGTATCATATGTATGCAACTATGCATGGTGGTTACGGCCTACGGGAGTCTGTCAATTATAAACCTATATGCATGGTTAATATAATGATCAGAGCGGTCCAATTGGTATTCTTTGAACACAAATTATATTTTTCTTGGTGCGATATCCTTTGTTTTATACGAGTCTCAAGTTAATGGTCTCACTTTTATGTTTCAATGCTTAAGAGTCGCTATTTTCCTGTCAAAAGCATTCGTGTTTCAATTATTTTTCCATCTTGGAAAGTCTAACAAACTCCAAATAGACCCTTAATTGTAACAAATTTTTTACTTTTCTGTTTTTCAAACATGTAAAAGTTCTATTTATAAGATAACCAACTCAACTAAAAGTCTAAGTTTATAATCAAGTCTCAAATAATAAATAAATTCATGCCTCCTCACGCAACGTCTATTTAACATCGATCGTGGCTGAATAGAAGCACATACTCAATTGTGCATTAATAAGGACTCCAAGACAGAGCCTTCTCAATTATTTTGGGGTTGGTCTTGTACCATATTTGAAACTGGGTTATAACAATGTCCCCAAACAATTCATGGTATCTTAAAATACTTATATTGTTTTAACTGATGGAAATATTTTTAACTGATGGAAATTGGGGCCGTGTTTACCAGAACGTCGCACATGTTTAAATACAGCCTTGCTCTTAGAATTCAAACTCGGTATTACTTGGTCAATCAAGGCTTTGATATTATGTAAAGTAACTAGCTCACCTACAAATATAAGGTGATAATTGAGACCCATTTGATCAATCAATGAAATTTTTTCTAGCGATATTTACTGAAACGATACCCCTACACATTTAAGTTTATAATGGAGTACTTTCTACTATTTCTTCTTTTTTCTTCTTTAGGGTCTTTTAGTAGTTTTTATTCAAGTGTCCAAATTTATTTACAGTAGATAGAGATCTGACGAAGTGAGAATTTTAAGTCTAAGCTCACAGATCGCAGACCGCAATGCGTAATCACCATAATAATATCATTAATAAGGAAATGAGTGACACAAATGTACGGTTAATGTAGAACTTCTGCCTCACGTCGGGGGACTGTTTCAGTAAATCACTCAAAAAGTTTAGTTGACCAATCCATCTTGGATCACTAAAAAGCTCCAGTTTTAACATAACCCTTTATGGAAATAATGAAAAGGGGACTAGAAAACTGCAACTATTTGTCAGAAAAATGATGATGAAGGTTCTTAGATAGATCCAAGGGCTTTGGTGTACCGAGGTCAAGACAATATATACAATTCTTATGAACCAGAGAGTAAGGAACTCACTTCAGCCGTTGACTGGTTCTCTGACTATTTTATTCTCATTTATTTGGATGATGTCAAAGATGTTCATACATACTCCTATATAGCTTGTGAAGGCAGTTAGGGGTTTGTCTCTTACGAAAAAAAATAGCTTGTCAACGAAGTTAAGGCTCAGAATTCCACTGACTTTATAACCAAGTCTGCGTTCTTCTTCGACTTCATAATCATCTCCGCGTTTGGCCGATCATTGTACTCTATCTACAAATCACATTAAAAAATTTCAGCGCTATACAATAATAAAAAGTAACGGTAAGACAATCCTATGATAGGATATGTTGAACTGCTAAGGACGGGGAGAGCTTATAAGATAGTAAGTTGAAAGCTCGCCCCAAAACCTTAAAAGCTCACATATGTCTTATCGTTGGACAGTCTTACTTGAGCTTTTGCCTACAACAAAAGAAAGAAAAACTCCATTGTTGAGAAGTTCAGATTAGCTATAAAATAGCATTTTAGGCATTACCCGCCATTTCGCTTCATCTGGGGTTCTCTTAGCTGCATAATGACATGCATCAAAAGGCAAATCAGTACAACTAAATGGTTGTAAAACCATTAACATTCATAAACAATACATACACTTTGACATATGCCTCTTCAACACCCGTTCCATGGCTGTGTCAAGGTCAACGTCTATGAACCTTCACAATAACAAGAGCTATCAGTAGTGGCCATGACACTGTTCAAACCAAATAGTTCTACTATAGTAATACGTGTAGAAGATTCTTTCATATCAATAAGATATCATCCTGATACTCTTATTTTATAGGAGTATCAGTAAAAATATAAGATATCAGATATCATCTACCAAACTGATTCTCTTAAAGAGTAGTACACATCACTAAAATTAGGTATGGTTGCAACGATCATGTAAGATTTCTGGTAATAAAAATTTAAGCAAAAGCACTATGCTGATTTGGCCTCTTGGAATGGACGGAACATGTTAATTCGTCAAACATTCATAGTAAGTTAACATGTTAGAGAAGAGCTTTTTTTTTTTTTTTTTTGATAATATGTTAGAGAAGAGCTTGATAGTGCCTAACTATTTCAATAATCCGGTGTTCATAACATCAGAATTTTCATTGAACTCTCAGCTATTTCTTTTTTTTTTTTTTTTTTGTGAGACAGCAGGATAGTATGCATCATCAATCTGGGAAATATTTTGTACATCTAAATTCCAGATACTCTTAAAGTGTGAAGTATCGTTTGTATCGATTTCAACTTCTCTATTCAGGAAAATGATAAACCCATTAGCATCATAAAGAACAACATATTACCATTTCTCATCAAATAAAGTAGATATCTCACTCCAAACCCCTTCATCTAGGAGCAAGTAATTTCCTTCGACAATTACAACTTTGTGCCTGCAAGACAGAAATTCATACAAAATCACATCAACTTATAATTTTGTTCCTACTGCTATAACAATTACAGAAAAAATGGTGAATTTACCAGACTAGTGTTTTACTCGATGTAAATCCAACCAGTTTAATCATCGAGTCTCCCAAGCATGTGGTGAGGCGAATGATAGGAAATAATAAATTAGACTGAGTTCCTAGAGTACCATGATATTTAGCATGCTCTAGTGACAATGCTTCAAATTTTGAAACACAACAAGTACTCTGCCTTCCTGGGTTATTAACTAGTTCTGGTTTTCTTACACTGCCAAATTTCTGGCTCAAGAACTAAGCCTGTCCGTCAGGCATGGTGTTCTTTGATAATGCTTCAAATTTTCAAACTTTAGGAAGATCACAGAAATAGTGAGTAAGTTAATATTTGAACTTGTCAGATTTTGAGCTAGTAGAGAGGCAAAGACAGTTCAGCTTGGCAAACGATGATTGAAACCTAAAGGTACTGGCCATGTCAGCGGCTGGAACATGCAACAAGCAGGTTTACTATAAGCTTCCCGGAGACCTCTTGAACACTTTATAAGTAAGATTTGAACTTGTTAAATTGACAGTTGAGCCAGCAAATGATGTCTAAAGGACACGTACTGGTCATGCTAGCTGCTTGGAGAAAAGCATGAAGAGTTACCGTAAAGTTGTCATAAATCTTTAATGGTAAGTAGTCAAATTACTCACAAGGCCCAAGAGAGACTATATAGTATAATCGACAGTTCAATAGAATCAACATCTCAGTCATAAATAAAATAAAAAAGGCTTATTGTAAGAAAGAAAACAAAAAGACAGGAGCTAATACTGATATAGTGATTATCATTTTCAGGCCGAATTGCCCCAAAATGAGGACAACATAAGAACGCTGTGAAGCCATCTATATTGGTAGTATGGTTGGTGGCCAAAAGCTGAAGCCAGAACAAGGTTAGATAAGAAGAAATTATGAAGTTCAATCTCTGATGGTCAAAGAACCATGCAAATACTACAAGGGACATAAAATAACTGCTACGGAAAGTGTTTACTTACTGAAGGCTGACAAAGATATCATCTTCAACAGGATCTCCTACGCCATGGTCAAATGATGGTGCACAAACAGATCCCTACAAAGTTTATGGAATCAAAAGGTAGTACAAATCCAACAAATATTCATACGTCTTGTGGACGTTTTTCTAATCATCATATTATAGACTAATAGAGTTACACATCTTTCTGTATCAGTGAGAATGCATCACCAGCAGCAGAAGCTCACCTGCCTTCTCAATGTCTGGAGACATTTGAGTAGCCTTGTGGGATCAAATGTCCATGGTGCTGATGTGACAAAGTAGAGACGTTGTTAGCATTTTGAATTTATAGTAAGCCATGACCAAACCAAGGGAGCTCACCTCCTCTTCTTGCATGAGCCTCTTTCGGATTCTGAGAAGGACAACCGCATCCATACAAACACATTGTGTGAGTAACCACATAAAGATGCAGACAAAAGCAATGGTGTCTAAAGCACACAAACAGCACAGGCAACCCTGGCTACAAAGTCATTCTCCCATATTTTAACCCAGTGTCTCCAGGAAGAATCCAAGAGACCAACACTCAAATTAAGGCCAAAAGCTGGTTGTTCAAAAGTAATCACACAAGGAAATAAGTATTCCTCGTTGTTTATAACTTATAAGTTTCCACATACTCCAGATACAAAAAAGGGGTGTCCAGGCAAGAAATGTGCTGATAAGTATCCCAAATAGGGGAATAACTTTAACATTGAAATCCAGATAATACAAAATAACAGCTCTTCAATGACTCACCTGCATTTCATCTAGTTGACGACGATAAAGATGAAATCCATCCATTGGAAGAACAATAGCAATATCTGCTGAATCTACTAGTTCATCCATGGAAGGTGCTTTCTGCGGCCATACCTTGTTTATGCGCTGAACCACTTCAGACGCCACAGTACTTTTCCCGGCACCAGGAGGACCAGCCAAGGCAACAATATATCTGCATTGCACTTGACATATGTAATTGCTTATACAGGATCGCAGGCATACTAATTACAGAAAACATTCAAGCCAATCAATACCAAAGGTGGAGGGTGGGTTACTCATTATTGCGACTGTCCACATGGAAACATGGGAAACACAAGCCTCAACCAGAGATACATCCTACTTGTGGGATAATGCAGTTGCTGCTTTCTAGAACAAAGCCCTATCCCATGAGTGACACACTTACAAGTTTTACCCAAATAAACAGAGTCTTTTATAAGGTGAGAATCATAGCAGAGTGACTGGCATGACAGCTAAAAATTGGAAAACTAACAAATGAGTCAGCAGGAATGAAACTTACTTCACGTTAGGGTTTGATGCAAATGCTGCGGTAGGAAGAAGACGTTCTGCCAGAGAATCGTAGACCTCATCCATACATCTTAAGACATGTAGAAAGCGGATTAGTCATAAGACAATCAACCCAAATTGACAGCTTAGGTAAATCATGAGATGTCATGTATTATGCATATGCCTCTACGATACAACATGGAAGGTATGGTCAATAACTCGTCTCATCTCATCATAGTGTCCCAAACCCTACCATATAAGTACAGAAAACCCCTGAACAGAACTAGGCACTATAACCCATTTTTGAAACTATAATTCATCCATCCATACAAAAAAATCTCGAATAGAATTGGAGTAAAAGCTTCCATGTAAATTGCTAAGTGGCCATAGATGACTCAGGATTAAAAAGTGCCACCAGCAAAGTTTACAAGTTATATTTCAACCCTAAACTTGTGACTCTTTGAGAATATCATCAGAGTAAGGGACAGAAGGTTACACCAGTCCTACGTTGCTTGAACCCTTTCCTAGACCAAAGTAATAATCACGGTCAACTATTAACCCCAGTGACCACCAATCACACCCGAAAGGCCATTTTGAAGGCTATACTTGGTTCAAAAACCCAGGGTATTACAGCTCGAGAAAACTGAAAGGAGGCCTCCAAGGTTCATACCAAAGTCCCATATGAGTGTTGAAACAATAACTAAAATAGAAGTACAGGACACGAATTTGCCCCTATTAAGGCTGTAGCTCACAACTACGATATCCTTCCTGGAAAACCTCGAAAAATCATCACAGGGAAGTCTGCCAGTCTTTATGATGACGATTCTATAGGGTACTGAAATGCAGTATGACCTTAGGAAACCCAAAATTCTTTCCGAAGGCTACAAGCTTTCAGTTCCTCTCCCTCGGCTATGAATCTGATTCTAGGAATGTGTTTCTCCCCTTCCTCCCCGCCTTTACACGACAGATTGTATATATAACATGATTTACTAATCCTAGCCTAGAAAATTCATTTTGATGTCAACATACTCCTTAAGCTCACCTATTCAACTAGTGTAATAGGCAGAATCAACAATTTCAGTTGGGTGAGGACTACCATGAACAGCATCTGTCCCCTCATCTTTCTCCCATTACAAACCTGGACTGCTTGCAAACTCCTAGTTCTTGAGCTTTTGCCACTAAATTGTCTACTCCAGTCTTAGTAAAATGTTACGAGCTTTTTTCAGCTTCTAGCAAAGCAATTCAACTAGACCATGAAACAAAACCCAGTTCTGGAGTTCTCTTCTTTATTTGAGCCTTAACAAACAGAGAGGCTTCTAAATAAAGAACTTACTAGACGTACACAAGTACACATCCGATCTACAGATCGTGTTCAATTATTAGTTCAACAGTGCAGTACGATCAGCCCCTTTTCGTGGACTCTTATCAGAGCTAAAGGGTACAATATATACCTTGTATCAATTATATATAGCGTGCATGTGCTTGAACGCCTAATGCCTCTGTCAGCAACAATTCACAACCAAAACTAGTGTACAATTTACAAAGGCTGTACATTCTAGCTCATTATTCCTCTTGTTCTGGTTGTTCAAATGATGATTATGACCAACTGAGGCAAAGGACTTGCCTTGGGTTGGAGGACAAGTTTGAGGCCCTAGGTAGTTTAGTTTCTTTATAATCCTTTTCCATAGTTTTCACCGTGATATCCAGCATTTATAACAGATGTATTAGCATTGTTGAAAATCAACAATGCACTGTAACTTTTACCACATCAACTCAAGCTATGATATAAGAACTTCCTTTTCTTCCCTTCTCGTCAACATGGAACAAAGGGAACGTACTTTGCACAGCAGTAAAATTTTATAGGTATAATAGAATCTGCTGGCATACCTGGCTTCTAACAAAGAAGCTCCACTTTTCTGGCTGCATGATACCTGAAACAGGTGAGGAGAAAGTCATCAATGCAGTTTTTCTACTGTTTCCCTCTTTTTTTTAGTGAACAATTCAGATATTAACCTTTAATATGCCACCATGCCGAAATTTAGACCTGACAGTATAAAGCAACGGTTGTCTTCTACTTCCAGTCGACGCTATGGAAACAGAAGATTGACGCCGCCATAGGGGAAGCCTTACTCTCTCAAGAAAATCTGAAAAAAACAAAAAAGCAATGATAAGAGCTATGACACACACCATGACCTGTTCTAGAAAATCCAAATAATGAGCACAACACTTGATCTGCAGGATACGACACACCCAAATCAACTCATTGAAAGCCATTATGAGAAGAGAAGATGAAGAGTTGCACTCAAATGTTTGGGAAAGTCAAACATTTAGTGAGCCCAAACATGGAAAAGACCTGTCCTTGATCAAAATGTCGATATAGAAGGGAATAATTATTTCTGTCCTACAACTCCATTGAACACTTTTAAGGCCTTCCTATTTACTTCCTGTTGCAGTGTACTTGAGAATTATGCCAAAGTCTGGAGCAAAGTCAGATTTCCACAGCCCCCTGCGGCATACCCCTACCGCAAAACACCAATATTGATCCAATCCACACCCATCAGCTACCTCTCAACCCGTCAATCTAATTCAGAACCAAACCCGGCTGGATGCTGTTCTAGTGAGCGACTGAGCATGCCTTATGCCAACTGAGCTTGTAGCCCATCAACCCGGCTGGTGACTTAATGACAGAATTTCATCAAAGATACAAGAGACTTTCGAATCAAGGCATAGTCTCTCCTATGGAAAACAAGCCATTATCATTGATAAAAAGCCATATGCAATATACACAACATTGATCCTGATCTGGATAATGGTACAGGATCAATTAGGTTGTTCTCATTGCAGCTCATCATATCACATAAAAAACCATCCAAACACAATCTTTTGATAATCGCACAAATTAAATCCATCTCTACAACCCTTGGTCATCTAAACCAATCAATACCTAATTTCCTCCGTTTCACTTTTATATCCATATTTGACTTCAATAGTAAAAAACAATGTTAATTGCCGCGAGTCTATTGAGTTACTCCGATGTGTATGGGTTCTGCTGGGTTCAAATCCTCCCGCAGCAATAGCTGCTTTAATCTACCCAAAAAAAAATAATGACTTAAACTTTGGTGGAAATCATGTTTGTTTTATTCTAGTTACTCGTATATGTTATCTTGCTCTTACTGTCATACTGATACAATATTATGCCAATGGGGTCTTTGCTTAGTAATAAAGGCTGAGGGATTACGAACGTTAAGTCACAAATTCGAATCCCTCCTCCCCTTCAGAATCATTGTAATACCCGTTCCGGACAATATGGACAAAAAAAATACTATGGTCGAATTCGAAGCTAATAAAATCAAGTGTAGACTATAAAAGTGGAATGATGAAGTATCCCTGGGTGATCAACTCATCACATGGGCACTACAAATCGAAACAAGGTTGGCCCAGTGGTTCGGAGTTCAACCTAGGGGTTGCCCGAGGTTCGAATCCTCATAATCAGCATTAGCTAGCTGCTACACTGTACCAAAATAAAACATGGGAGGATGAGCCAACAACAATAACCCGGGATTCTCTACCGACCCATCAAAGGAAACGAACCCATACAACCGAAATAACATACTCCGTACAGTATGACATAAGATAAAAGATTTTCAGTAGCTTACTAAAATTTCACAAGTTCGATAAAAACAACTAAGTAATATGGTTTCTACAGAAGAATAAAAATAGAGAGAGAGGGACCTGGAGAAGAAGAGAAGTAGGGAGTTGTTGCTGAGGTGGCAGAAAACGAAGAGACCTCCATTAGAGACTTTGACAGTAGTATATCGTAAGTATTTTTCTCTGGTACGTGTTACTGTTATGTGACTCTTGTGAATTGTGATCTTTTAATCTTAGGTACTCCGTAGTACAGTACTTGTTACGTACTAACTCAAAACTGAATCTGAAACTCAATCTCAAACTCAATCTAAAGCATCCTGTCTTTTTCGGTTAGAGTTGCACGTGGAGACAATTTTGCACCTTGGTCTGACTTGATTTGGTTTTTAATTTTTTTATGGAAAAATTGATACCAATAATCCCATCTATGGCTGAACAAACCAAAATAATCCCACCTATGCCTATGTATACTAATAATCCTAAGTATTAGCTAGGTATACAATAGTGGTCCTCAGGTGGTCGGAGTTCGATTTTCCGGCCATTTTTTCATACATGGCATATATCTTTTTCTTTTTAATGAAAATTCATGCTGAGTTGGAGGTTAGTAAACCCCACTATTCTTTTTTCTTTTTTTTAACCCCTCCTATTTCAATTTCTCTTCCTTATTCATGTCTTCCCTCTTCCTCACACCATCTTTTCCTCCATTGTAGTTCATTTTGTTTCTTTCTTTCTTCTTCCCACAATATCCTTCCACTCAAATTTTCCCAATTAACATTTTCTCATCATCTTCAACCATTACCCTCTCCCCTTGATGTTGCTCACACAAACTCACTCCTCCCCCGACGCCATCCCCACAGCCCTTGATGAGGTCCGAGGATCTTGGGCGGCTGGGTTAGTGGGGGTGTAGGGCGTCAAGGTTAGTGGGGGTCTACACGATGATGGGTGCAATGGGGCAGTGGGAAGGATGGGAAAGAAAGAGGTGGAGTAGGAGGAGAAGAAGAATGGGTAGGGAGGGGTGAATGTATTGTGGATGTGGGGGGAAGCGATGGTTGGATGTGGGCTTGAGGGGA